>VZTU01015550.1:128980-142266 GCA_013400835.1 Zapornia atra
GGGTTGGAGCTCTGTGACCCTTGGGGTCCCTTCCAACCCAGCCCAGTCTATGATTCTATGATTCTATGATTTGTTCCCTGGCATCTCCCGACTACTTGCCATTGTGTTTCCATAGAGAGCATGGTGACAGTGATGGCCATGCCATTGCTAGAATAGGTGACTCAGACTTTGCCCTCACATTACCTGCTTGAAATGCTCAGCTGTCAGCCCTGCCATGTGTTGAGCTTCAATTATTGCCAGCAATGATGCCATGGCAATGCTAGGCAACCCGTACACTAGCAGCACTGGAAAAATCTGCTTCAAACAATGATGGTGTTTAACATTTTCCATCAAAAAAAAAAAAAAGCCAAAGAGTTTTCCAAAACTCAGGGCAGCGACCTTTTTTGCCCCTGCAAACAGGAAAGTGGGGTGACCATTTAGAAACCAAGCAACTTCAACCAACCAAGACACAGGGAGAGATGAGGGAGGACTCAGGAGATGGACATCAAAGCTATCAGCATGTCTTCTGGGTCTGCAACATGCCTACTCCCCAGATCTGGTCAGATGTCTTTTTCTTATTACTTCCTTCCTTCTGAGCATCACAAGTGTCATTCAGATGACACTCACAGTATTTAAGGGAGTTTGAGGAGAAACATGCTCGATCGCATTCCCCTCCAGAGGAATGCATCAGGCAGGGGGCCAAAAGCACAACAGCTGTTAAGGACACAACGCTGTGGCTGAGGAAGTGTGAAGAAATGCTGAGTGGACATAAAGTCAGAGGCAGGAATTTAAAGAAGCTCACTGTACACATCTGCAGCACATCTGGATGGAACGCTTGGCTTTACCCGCGTTCTGAGAGGGGTCTAACTCCTGACATGCCCTGGCTCCATCCCCTCATTCTTGTCTCCTCTTGCCTCACAGTGGTGCTCACCTCCCTCACAAACATCAATCCCTGCTATGGAGTGACTACAACCTAAATGGACCATCAGGATCACCGTCCTCATTGGGGACCCAGGTTACAGGCAGGTGAGTGGTTGCATCGGGATGGGTGTATCCAGCAGGTCTAAGGAGGTGATCCTCCCCCTCTGCTCTGCCCTGGTCAGGCCCCAGCTGGAGTGTTGTGTCCAGTTCTGGGCTCCCTGGGATAAAAAAGACAGGGATCTCCTGGAGAGAGTCCAGAGAAGGGCTATGGAGATGATTAAGGGCCTGGAGCATCTTCCCTGTGAGGAAAGGCTGAGTGAGCTGAGGCTGTTCAGCCTGGAGAAAAGAAGACTTAGGGGGGACTTAATTAATGTTTATAAATATCTTAAGCAGGGGATGCAGGGGGAATTGGCCAGCCCCTTTTCAGTGTCTGTGGGGACAGGACAAGGGGCAATGGCTGCAAATTGGAGCACAGGAAGTTCCACACCAACATGGGGAAGAACTTCTACACAGTGAGGGTGACAGAGCACTGGAATAGGCTGCCCAGGGGGGTGGTGGAGTCTCCTTCTCTGGAGAGATTCAAGACTTGTCTGGACACCTGTCTGTGCAATATGAGCTGGGGAGCTGCTTTGGCAGGGGGGTTGGACCCCATGAGCTCTGGAGGTCCCTTCCAACCCCTGTATTCTGTGATTCTGTGATTCTGTGATTCCCAATGGTCACACCAGGAGTGATGATGACAAGGAAGAAGATGTCTTGCAAAGGCCATAATTGAGGTTCCAGAGGTGTTGCAGCTTAGCACTGAGCAGAACCTGAGATATTTTGGAGTTTTTCTGTGCACAAAATAGGAGAGCACCTCAGCCTGCATGTTTCCATCCTTGACGTGAACCAACCTGGCAAGGACCTAGGCCCAGCTTTTCTACAGGTAAGTGAGTCTTCATCCCATCCAAACTGCTAAGGGACCAGCTGCGTGAGGGTGACAGTTCCTGCTCTTGCTCAGTTCTTTCACTTTGAGCCCCAGACAGCTTCACCAGGGCAATGTCAGACATGTCACTCAAAACTGCTGCTCCCACAACAACAGTTTTGGTGTCTGTGACTCACTATTTCCTTTTTTTCTTTTAAACTCATAGCCAACTTAGAAAACAGCCTGGGGCCACCACCTGAACCCCTCCCACCCTCACCCGTTCCCCTTCATTACTTCTCCTCTCATAAAGCTCATCCCTTGCTCTCAGTAAAAGCTTCAGAATCACATCCAACCCAGAAAACAGCCTGGGGCCACCACCTGAACCCCTCCCACCCTCACCCATTACCCTTCATTACCTCACCTCTCATAAAGCTTGTCCCTTGCTCCCAGTAAAAGCTTCAGCATCGAATCCGACCCACAGCAACGCCGATGGCAGCGGCTGGATTTAGAAAGAAAGGGCAGAGGGGCCATCCTGCTGCAGAGTGACACAGTTTATTGCCCTCTGGCATCGCATGGACCGACTGTCAGCACATGGCAAACCAGCTTATGTCAAAGCTTAACTCTGGCTTCATGAGCAGAAGGGAAACTCTGTGGATGAAACGTTGAATATTTCATGTGACCGGTCAGCAGTGAAACTCATTTCCCTCTTAAGTAGTTTTAAGGTAGGTGTTACCTCCCAGTGCAGCTGCTGGGCAGAGGGAGTGATGGAAAGGGCATTTTGGAAGGGCTTTCCTGTCACAGGACTGGTATATATGTTTTATATATGTTATAGTATGCCTGTTTCACTCTCTGTTGCTGATTTGGTGCCCATGTGAAGTGTATCTCCCAAAGAGATGTTGCACAATTAGGACATCAGTATGCCACTCCATGTGTGACCCTGGACTTGGCCAGCCAGGGCACCTGGGCACCCATTCAGGGCATCATCTGCTGTGAAGGGTGTCCCTGGTGCTGCCTCAGGGAAGTGAAGTGCTGGGGGTTGGGAGGATGACAGACACAAGGCTGACTCTCCCCCTCCCTGTTCCCCTGAGGACATACATCTAGGTCTTGGGAGACACTTAAGACCTGAGTCTGTCTTCTAAGATGGTCCAGAGGTGGGTGGATGCTGTTTGGTTGTGCTACATGTCACTGAGGCAGGGAAGAAACCTCTCAATGTCAGCTGTGTGACAGGGCTCTTGTTTTGCTTGGTGCAAAGAGAGATGAGCACATGGTTGCCCTATAATCTCTTGCTTGGACTCACTCAGTTTATTGTCTGTGCTTACTCAAGGGGAAAAAAAAAAACCCAAAAAAAGTGGGTCCATAAACTAAAGACAGGCTTATTTGTCCTTCAGTGATACAGTGCAGGTGGTGCTGGAGGTAAATCAGGAGGAAAGGGAAGACACTGAGGGCTTGCAAAGGAAATAAGGCACCAAGAGCTACCAGGGATGCTTGGAGGCCCAGGACTGCTAGCACTTCCTGGCAGAGCTGGGCAGAACCCTCTGGTGGGATCTCCACTGTGGCAGACTAGCATCCCCTGAAAACACATGGGCAAGGGAGGATGAGGATGTGTGGCCCTTTCATCCACTAGTGACTTGAGAATCCACCTAAGAACTCATGGAGATCCACGCACACGGGAGGTGAAGGTGCCTCAGCATTGGGAGCTCATCCAGAGAAGTGAGGGGTAGTGGTGGAGATGCCAAATGGGCTGATCTGTGAGGCACAGGGCAAAAATTATTTCCCCACACTGCCCCATACGAGTCCTTCAGCCCCCCCTCTGCCTCTGCTCTCCATGAGATGGGAACCAGAGCACAGAAACCAGAGCATCCCAGGACTGCTCTGGGGCTGAAGGAGCCCCCTGAGCATGTGGGATGGGCCCATGGCTGATCCTCCTGGCAGAGAGGGGGATTATCCTCATTTCTTCCAGCACTTTGCAGCATCCCTGCATCCCCCTGCGGGTTTCCTTTGTGGTCACAAAGCAAGAAACCCAGAGGAATCAAAACCCACCCCCAGAAATTTGCCATTAAACAACATGGGGCAAAATACCTCCCCAGTCATCCCCATCACAAACCAGTGCCTTACTTGGCCCCATTTATTTTCTCCATTGGCAGCAAATGCTGGGTGCTATGCGACCAGCACAGCGCTCTGTTTTCCTGTATGAGGCCAGTACACTCATTGATGTGATGTTCTTCCAGAGGAGAGGCTGTCCATCCTTGGACCACCGATCCCAGCCTTCCTGGGTTATCTTTAGGTACGCTCAGATGAGCTTTTGTAAACTCTGGGGCCATTTGTCTGATTTGAATCCTGAGGCAGTGAGGCCCCCAGGGCAATTATATCTGGCCTGAAAAGATGTTGTTGTGTGTCTCTTAATGCTTTGCCTCTTTGCTCGCAGAGTGGCCTTTTATTCCCAAGCTGCAGTGCTGAGTGTTGCTGCCACATCAACCAACAAATAACTTCTGGAGATTTTATAGGATATAGCACAGAACAAATGGCCTCCCCTAAAATATTTTCTTGCTTTCATAAATCTTGATTATGCTGCTATATCCTTCCCAGACATCTGGAGTTGGTTCGGACCCAGCTAAAAAATGTTTGGTGTTTGTTTGTTCTGTGGTGGGGTTTTTTTTCCTTCTCTTTAACCCCACGTGTGATTCTTCTGTGGGGGAGATGACAGGGCGATCCTGGTCCTCATGTCTGGAGAGATGGGCAGGAAGGCATGGAAAAGTTACAGGGCTTGTAAATCTGAGAATCACAGAATCCCAGGGGTTGGAAGAGCCCTCGAGAGATCATCAGGCCCAACCCCCCTGCCAAAGCAGCTCCCAGCTCATATTGCACAGGTCGGTGTCCAGATGAGACTTGAATCTCTCCAGAGAAGGAGACTCCACTCCCCCTGGGCAGCCTGTCCCAGGGCTCCCTCACCCTCACTGGGGAAAAGTTCTTCCCCATGTTGGTGTGGAACATCCTATGCTCCAATTTGCAGCCATTGCCCCTTGTTCTGTCCCCACAGACACTGAAAAGGGGCTGGCCAATTCCCCCTGCATCCCATGCTTAAGATATTGATAAACATTAATAAGGTCCCCCGTTAGTCTTCTTTTCTCCAGGCTGAACAGCCCCAGCTCACTCAGCCTGTCCTTATAGGGGAGATGCTCCAGCCCCTTAATCATCTCCGTAGCCCTTCTCTGGACTCTCTCCAGGAGATCCCTGTCTTTTTTATCCCAGGGAGCCCAGAACTGGACACAACACTCCAGGTGGGGCCTGACCAGGGCAGAGTAGAGGGGGCGGATCCCCTCCTTCAACCTGCTGGCCACACTTTTCCTGATGCCCCCAGGATCCCATTGGCTCTCTCAGCCACCAGGAAATAGAACATCAGGCAGAGATAATGGGAGCCTTTGTGCTGACCCCAGTTTGGGCTCTTGGAGTAACACCATTATCTCAGAGCTTTCCACAGCGTGGTTTCAGCCAGCAGAGCCCCGGAGAGGCAGTTTATCCATCGTTCTGTTTGTTTCACCAGTTTTGCCCCAGAAAATAAAGAGGGAGTGTGCTTAGATCCCAAAGCTCCTGGCTGAGCACATCTGTGAATGGGAAGAGGGAAGAAACCAGCTTTCTCGTTGGGCTAGCTCCAGCACGGTGCCGAGATTCATCTCCGTGCTCAGGAAAGCAAACAGAGGGCTAAAGACAAACAGCCAGCTTGATTTACCAGTGAGATTAAGAGCATGTTAGCAGAGCAAGAGTCTTTATAAAAAATGAAAGATGAGCAGGCGAGTGGAAAGAGCAGCGAGGATGAAGCTCAGCAAGTTATCTAGGGCGTGTAAGGAAACCATCGGCCCAGCACAAATGTGAGAAGAGAGCACAGGAGGTGAAGACAGCAGGGGGGACAGGGCATTATGTTTTATTAATCTCACTTTTTAACGTTTAAATAACGTTGTCTTGCTAAGAAGATGGATAGACACCCATGTGGCTGGCTGGGGGGGTGTAGTCGCTGAAGTCTCCATTGGAGACTAATGGAGTCGTTGGGCTCCATCAGCAGAGGGGTGGCAGCAGGGACAGGGAGGGGATTGTCCCTCTCTGCTCTGCCCTGGGAGGCCCCAGCTGGAGTCCTGTGTCCAGAGCTGGGGCCCCCAATACAAGAAAGATGTGGGGCTGTTGGAGAGGGGTCAGAGGAGCCACGAGGATGCTCAGAGGGCTGGAGCAGCTGCCCTACAAAGAGAGGCTGAGGGAGCTGGGCTTGTTCAGCCTGGAGAAGAGAAGGCTGTAGGGGGACCTCACTGCAGCCTGCCAGTCCCTGAAGGGAGCTTATAAGCAGGAGGGGATTCAGCTTGTTAAAAGGGCAGATAATGGCAGGACAAGGGGGATGGATTAAAACTAAAGGAAGGAAGGGTTAGATTAGATATTAGGGGGAAGTTTTTTACAGAGAGAGTGGTGAGGGGCTGGAACAGGCTGCCCAGAGAAGTAGTGGATGCCCCGTCCCTGGGGGTGTTCAAGGCCAGGTTGGATGGGGCCCTGGGCAACCTTGTGTAGCTCCAGGCCTGGAGGTTGGTGGCCCTGCCTGTGGCAGGGGGGTTGGAGCTCTGTGATCCTTGGGGTCCCTTCCAACCCATGCCATTCTATGATTCTCTGATTCTATGAAGTCACTGCAGCCAGGCAGATCAGGAGTGGAGGGCAGCCAGGCAGGTGGAAAACAGCTCATCTCAGGCCACAGAGATTACCATGGGCTAGGTCTTGTTCATGTAGCTGTCCATGTGTCCACACATGCATACGCAATTGCAGTCAGCTCTCAGCTTTGTGGCACAAGGAAGCAATGAAACAAAATCTTGTCCAAACTCACTTGGGAGGTCCAGGGCACATTGGGATTCAATGTTCACCCTCCTGTGTTGCAGGGCAGATCCCTCGTGGGAGCCAGGGATGCTGAAGCATACATCATACTCTTGCAGGGGACCCTTTAGCTCATTTATTCCTCCCATCTTAGAATCACAGAATCCTAGAATGCATTAGGTGGGAAGGGATCTTCAAAGGCCATCTAGCCCAACCCCCTGCAGAGAGCAGGGACATCTTCACTAGAGCAGGTCACTCAGAGCCCCATCAAGCCTGACCTTGAATGTCTCCAGGGATGAGGCCTCCACCACCTCTCTGGGCAACCTGTGCCAGTGGCCCACCACCCCCATATTGAAGAACTTTTCCCTAATACCCAACCTAAACCCCTACTTTTCTAGTTTAAAACCATCACTCCTCGTCCTACTGCTCCATGCCTTCAGGAACAGTTCTTCCCCAGCTTTCCTACAGGCACCTTTCAGGGACTGGGAGGCTGCTACAAGGTCCCCCCAGAGCCTTCTCTTCTCCAGCTGAACAACTCCAACTTTCCTTCTTCCTTCCAAATCCATAGAGAAGCAAAGCAGCTGCCTTGTTTACGAAGCAGAGCACTGTAAAGCTGAGAAAGTCCAGCTCTGCAGCCTCCTTCATTCTTCCTACCCCAAGTATGTGTTTGATGGAGGATCTTTGTTTGGTGCCCTACTGTTGATATCTGGCACCTTGTGGAGCCTCAGCCAGACATAGCCTGGGGCACATTTGCATGCTCTCCAGCACTGAACAGAGGCAGGAGCAACCTCACACTGCTCATTGTCTGCAATGGCAAAAGGCTTATCAAAGACTTAAGGATGTGAATCTCTTGAAATGCTTATGGTTTGGTCCTGGGGAGAGGAAAGGGGGAAAAAAAAGGGAAGCCACCAAGTAAATTGGTGTTCAGCTGTCATGGGTCCTCTACATGGTATGTCAGCTCTCATCCTTCATCACAACATCAAAGAAGTTGTAGTGCACAGTGCTTCCAGCTGCTTTCCTTGGGGAGGAGGAAAATGGCCCAACCCAGCTGGGATTTGTCTCTGGGGTGGGTGGGTGAAATGCACGATATTCCTACTGGGTCCCCAAGCAGCTGAACTGTGCTGGTGCTGGGGTGATGGCAAAGTGTGTCTGGGAGAAGCCCTGTTGCTGGAGAACTTTGAAAAACCAAAGCAGAGGAGCTGATGGGGATATGGGACCAGCAGAAAAACTCTCTAAGGACTCTGGGAAGTCCCCTTGGGATGTCAAGGCAAGATCACAAGGCAACAGGCCATACCCCCTCCTCCCCCCAGGCCTCATTGACAAGGTGGGCTTCAGGGGAGCTGTTACCTGGCACAGGAGATCCCCCCTGATTAGGCATATGATGCATGACTTATTCCAGTCTTACACCATTGGTACCAGCCTAAAAATGGGAGTGCTCTGAGGAGGATTGGACACAACTCACTTGCAGTAACTGTGGACAAGTGATGATGTTCCCACGATCGGTGCCTGTAACACTGAGAGAACTGAGAACAAGGAAATACTAACTTTTGGACCTCATCTCTCACTGGGTTTAAAGAAATGGCAGCAAAAGCAGATCAGAAGATATGAGACACAGGTAGGAGGGAGGTGAATTGGCCTCGTGCCCATCTCATTCTGTTTTGAGCAGCGGATGCTGCTCTTGACAGCAGCCACACCCGAGCACATGTCAGCACGGGGGCCACCTTAGCACAGAAGGTGCTTTCAAAGGGTTGCTCAGCTCACAGATGTCTCACTTGATAAGGAGAAGGTGTGAGGCAGATCTGCTGCTGCAACCCAGATAATTTTGGTCATTGACTGCAGGGACTTTCCATGTACCGGCTGAAGGGACAGCAAGTGACATGCTTGACAAGTGACATGATCCTCCCCCTCTGCTCTGCCCTGGTCAGGCCCCACCTGGAGGACTGTGTCCAGTTCTGGGCTCCCTGGGATAAAAAAGACAGGGATCTACTGGAGAGAGTCCAGAGGAGCTACAGAGATGATGAAGGGCCTGGAGCATCTCCCCTGTGAGGACAGGCTGAGTGAGCTGGGGCTGTTCAGCCTGGAAAAAAGAAGACTAAGGGGGGACCTAATTAGTGTTTATAAGTATCTTAGACATGGGATGCAGGGGGAATTGGCCAGCTCCTTTTCAGTGTCTGTGGGGACAGGACAAGGGGCAATGGCTGTAAACTGGAGCACAGGAAGTTCCACAGCAACATGGGGAAGCCCTTTTTCATAGTGAGGGTGAGGGAGCCCTGGGACAGGCTGCCCAGGGAGGTGGTGGAGTCTCCTTCTCTGGAGATATTCAAGTCTCATCTGGACGCCTATCTGTTTAATATGAGATAGGGAGCTGCTTTGGCAGTGGGTTTGGACCCGATGATCTCTTGAGGTCCCTTCCAACCCCTGGGATTCTGTGATTCTGTGATTGACAAAAGGAAGGCAGGAGGCTTTGGTCAGAAGTAAACCACGCTGAACCAGTCCATCCTAATCTCCTTGAAGAGATCAGAGAGGGAACCACGAAGGAAAACCCATGGCAAAAAGCTGAGACACTTGACTTCTGCAAAGCTTTCACTAATTGCTCTGTAACCACCGTCTGCCCCTCCACCACACCATCATAGCAAAGCTGCTGGGCAGCGTGAGGGGGCAGAGCAGCTGAGGTTCTCACCTGCCAAGGAAAGTGGAGTGACCCCAGGTGGGGTCAGTGTAGCCCCCACTGGCCCTTGGTCCCCTCCTGCCCAATGTTTAAGAGCAGAAAAAGGATCAGCCATTAAGTTGAGGCAGGAGTGCAGCAAGGAGGCTGAAGAAAATCCTCAGTAGGAGCAAGGAGTAGGATTGGGACCCTCTGCTCATCTTGGAGCAGCTGTCCACGCATATCTGGCCTTCACATGGTCCAGGGCAAGTCCTTCCTGAGAAGTCCTGAAAGGCCTTCCACCTCTGCTTTGGGGGGCAATGGCAGGAGTTGGCCATTAAACACTGAAATAAGACTCGACATCAAATGATGACCACGAGCCCCACAGCAGACAACTGAATGGCTTCAACTCTCTGCTGCTAACTGAGGAGAACCAGCTTTCTGTTCCTTGTTTTCTGGAGGGGGGGGGAAGAGCAAACTACAGAGCTTGCTGACCTCTGCCAGGGGATGGCAGTCAGCCCCTCCAAACCACCTGTGCTTTTAATTCCTCCAGCCTGAATGATAAAATTATCAAGTCAATATTGGGTCTGGGGTTGGGTGGGAAAATTCACCTGAGGCACACCATATTTCCACATTCCTCTTTCCCTCTACTGCCTCGTTTGTGCACGTAATTTCCTAATTCCTCTTGGCATGAAAACTCTTAAACACTTTTTAACTGCTGTTTTTAATGGAAAACTGTAAATAATCCTACTGTTAATTCATTAGGATTACGAGTTTGCAGCAGTTGAGATTAATTGGTCTTTTGCATCACCCTTACAGCTGCTTCATCCTGTTTGCAGATGTGGGCAGGGAAACGCACGGCAGCAGTAGCTGGCTTTCTCAAGGTTTGTTTTGGGTGTTTTTTCCTTCCCCAGCCCTCAGAAGGCTAGACATGCCCTCTGCTTAAAATAAAATCGTTGATTGCTCTGTGTCTACACCAGCCATGAGACACAAGGGAAAGGATCCAGGGGAATGATCTTGTCTGGGAGCTGGTGCCCGAGGCCACGGTGCTGCAGAGCAGATTTCTGCAAGGAAATTGGGGCTCTGAGCTGGCATCCAGATGAGTTTGATGCCTCGGAAAGCCGGAATCAAAACTCACCAGCCTTGGTGACTATGAAGCAGGGATCCTTTATTGCAGCACTGGGCACACAGGAGATCGATCGCTCCTCCAAATGTGTGCACCCATTAAAGCCAAATTTCTCATATTTATACAGATTAATTATCCATATTCATTATAATTTCTAAGAAAAGGCAGTGTCATGCAAATTATTTCCAGGAAGTCATTTACATAAACTCCTCCCAGATAGAGCATGCTCAGGGACACTCAGGGGGTCTTCTGGTGGTCTTTGGGGATGAAGGCTGGACGTCTTCCTCTCTCTCAGCACATGCTCTTTATGGTTTTCTCCATGCTTATCTGGGCTCCCAACACCTGCACAGAGTAGTTAGTCTTTCACTGAGAACAAGATATCCTCTGTCTTTTAATTGGTCGTTAGTCTCATTATTTATGACTCCTCTATCTCCTGCTTCCTCTGGTTTCAAGGCTGTTGCACTATTATGGTTGAGTTTTGTAGCTGCTTTCATGAAACAGCTGATGTGATCACAGCCAAATTCTGCTAAAATTCAAAACTAATCTATTCCTAAAAACACACCAATTCTTCTTTATCTTCAAGGCTGTTACTGTTCATTGTTCTGGTTCAGTTTTGCTCTGCTCTCACAAGCAGCTTACACAGTTACAGCTTTCTCTTAACCTAGCCTTTTCTCAAAATTATGAAAATTCTTATATTAAAGTTGTATCAATTGTCTCTTAAGCTCCACCTATACCAATCCACTCAGCATGATCACTTCTCACTGAATCAGTTATTCTCCTCAACCATGTTTGTGCAAGGGGGGTATTTCCCCCCCCAACACTCCCTGTAACACCCATGAACAATAATGAAGGCTGAAAGAGAAGAAAACGTGCTCAGTGAGTGAGAAGAGGTTAAGAAGACTGAGTTTATGGAAAGAACATGAAGGCACGAATGGAGGCCCTGGCATAGCATCGTTACAGCCTCGTGGTGAATGATACTGTGCTAATGCAATCCTGCTGTGTGCTGCTGTCGTATTTTTCTCTCCTCCAAAACGTTTGCCCCTTCTAGTTTACCCTCCAGAGTGCACATAATGTCCTCAAAGCTCACAAATTAAAGTCATTTCTCCCAGGCATCGAACGCAGCAGGTGCCCAGATCCAGCTTCACTGGGCCGTGTTTGACACCCAGATGTGGTGCCTGGGCAACAACTTGGAGTCTACACAGCCTCACTGATTTGGCCAGTGTTCTGTTGTGGCCCCATATAATGTGCCAGAGAAGAAGACAGGACCATATTTCACTGCAGGCTGGGACTCACAGTGGCCCCACCCCCCACCCCATCCATCGACACTTGGTAAATGAACAGTTCAATTAAACCAATGGAAACGAGGCACATTGGGGGCTGCAAAACCCAATTCTGAGGCTAAACATGAAGGCAATGTGCAGGATGCACCAGAGATGGGTCTGTCTGCCTTCTCTCTGGGTAGGGTTGCCCCCCTGCACCACACACCGCCTCCCCACACCCCCCAACCCCCGCCATTCCTAGGCATTTCCTAGCACTAGATCACCTTCACCAGGGGAACAAAAGTGTCAATTGAAAAGTGTCTTTGAAAAGGATCAAGCCCCAGATGCAGCTGAGCTGAGATTTCAGCACAGTTCTGAAGCCCACATGAGTTGGGAACAGAGTTAAGAATAGAGGTTCCCTCCTCTAGTTCTGCAACCTCCAGAGATCAGGCAAACACACTGTTCTCATTTCCCCTAAAATCTTTCCACCAAAAGAGTATCAGACTCCATCCCCAGCTGAGAACAACAAAGGATGGATGGAACCACCAACCCTTCCATCTGGGCCATAGGAGTGAGCCTTAAGGCAGCGTTCACAGCTGCTGCCCTGCAGCTGGACCTGGAGACTGCTGGAGACCCAACCCTCCTAATCCTCATTCTTCCTTCCTAGCTCCTGGA
Organism: Zapornia atra; assembly: GCA_013400835.1. Classification (NCBI taxonomy): domain Eukaryota; kingdom Metazoa; phylum Chordata; class Aves; order Gruiformes; family Rallidae; genus Zapornia; species Zapornia atra. Next base: position 141,328 of record VZTU01015550.1, read on the forward strand.
TTTAATGCTTTCTGCTCCAGCACAGACCTCTGAGCTTTGTGGAACAGCACACATGCCAATGCCTGCTCCCCAACACCTATGTCCTTTGGCTCCAATAGGACCTGCCTGTTGGTTAATACTAAAGCATACCCCAAGGTGTCACAAGGGGACAGTGTGAGGCTTCTTTTATGCTTAAAGCCAAACCATGCACCATGACTGTGCACCTTGTTTAACGAGGACACATACGGTGCTGTGAGCATCCTGCCCGACTCCTAAACATCATGAGGCTCCTGAGACCCCTTGTTAAAGGAAGAGGACGAGGGAGACAGCATCTGACTGCAGGTTGACTCACAGTTGCTCTCCATCCAGCATTTTGACTCTCTGACAAAACAGGGAGGAAGTGGAGGGCCCTTTTACCTCACTTTGCTTTGAGTCGAAACCCACCTCCCCTCCAGACGTTCCGCTGCTGCCCTGGTCTCTGCAGCATTCGCAAGGGGGGATCACCTGCTGGAGAAGAGCTCTGTGGAGAAGGACCTGGGGGTCCTGGTTGATGACAGGTTGGCCATGAGCCAGCAGTGTGCCCTGGGGGCTGAGAGAGACAATGGGATCCTGGGGGCATCAGGAGGAGTGTGGCCAGCAGGTCGAAGGAGGTGATCCTTCCCCTCTACTCTGCCCTGGTCAGGCCCCACCTGGAGTGTTGTGTCCAGTTCTGGGCTCCCTGGGATAAAAAAGACAGGGATCTCCTGGAGAGAGTCCAGAGAAGGGCTACGAAGATGATGAAGGGCCTGGAGCATCTTCCCTGTGAGGACAGGCTGAGTGAGCTGGGACTGTTCAGCCTGGAGAAAAGAAGACTAAGGGGGGACCTAATTAGTGTTTATAAATATCTTAAGCATGGGATGCAGGGGGAATTGGCCACCCCCTTTTCAGTGTCTGTGGGGACAGGACAAGGGGCAATGGCTG
>VZTU01015550.1:145530-170179 GCA_013400835.1 Zapornia atra
GAGCTGGGGAGCTGCTTTGGCAGGGGGTTGGACCCCATGAGCTCTGGAGGTCCCTTCCAACCCCTACAATTCTATGATTCTATGATTCTATGATCTCTGCAGCCTGTCTGTGTCTCACAGGAGGTGCTGTGCAGCCTGTAGTGACCACGAGCATCGTTGGGAGGCACAAGCAGGTACCACTCACATCGCCATGGCTTCTCTTTGGAGCTCACTGGAGCAAGATGTGTTCAACCCACAGAAAAAGAAGCTGCTGGAAACCATCCGTGTCTGGAAGACAGGGAAGAAGAAGAAGATGTCCATTCTCTGTCTTTTGGGTGAGAAGCCTGGAGTGGGGGCTGGGTGACAGGTTGAGTTGCAAACCTGGGGAGGTTTCTGGCAGCTCTAGTCAGAGAGGTTGGTCTCTGATGTCTCTTTTCCTAATCTGGGAGAAGAGATAGGACCAACACTTGGAATGCTGTGTTTTGAGATTAAATGAAGAAACTTCTAATCCAAAAATAGGATTACAATGTCCAGAACTGGCAACAAAAGCACAAGCTTCTTCCCAGGTGTTGGATGATCTCTGGCTGGCTGGACAGAGTGAGCTGGGGTCTGCAGGATTGCTCCCTCCACCAGTGTCAGGTTATTTTTTTACTATTTGCATCAAACCTGTCATTAGAGGTCAGCAACAAACCATTCTAACACAGCACAACATTACAGCCTGATGGTGTCCTCCATGGGTTTGGTGAAAGTTTCCTCTGTATCCAGACATTTGAGGAGTATGTGGCTGTTTGATCAGGACCCAAAGGTGCAAGTGCTTTGGGAAATTTTCCATCTCCTTTGGTCTGTGCTTTTCCAATCACTGAGTCACTCCTGAGAAGTTGTTAGTATAGATTTATTTATGTTTTTTCTGACAGACTTACAGGGGAGAGACTTCCCTGCCAGTCAGCTTCTAGACAGCAGTCACCTACAACAGGATTAGTTTCTGAGAGCCTTACCCATAGTGTTTGACCTAAATGATGTACTTCACCTCCCTCAGTAGTCAATGGAGGGCAGGAGGAATATCTCTGAGGGGTGATGTAACCACCTTGTAAGTAGTATCTAAAATAACAGGAGTTACAGAATCACAAGGTTGGAAAAGACCTTTAAGATCATCAAGTCCAACTATTCCCACCCTAAGCTAACCCATATCCCTAAGTACCTCATCTACCCTTTTTTTAAACACATCCAGGGAAGGTGACTCAACCACCTCCCTGGGCAGCCTGTGCCAGGCCCTGACAACTGCCCATGTCATCTTTCAGGAGATACCTGGCTCCTATGGGGGTGCAATTACAATAGCCAGAATGATGTGACACCTCCCTGATGAAGCAAGAGCTGACTGTAAGCTAATTGGCACAGGAATTGATTCTTGATGGGCTATCTTAGTGTGGGTATCAGCCAAAGAACATGGTGTGTTGTTGGCCATGTGTTGTAGGGCCAGCTATAGGGTCGATAACAATCTTGCATTGTATGGCACTAGGATCATCCTGTTCCTGCCCAGTTTGGGTGAAATATTACTTGTGCAGAGCACAGTGGCCTGGTTTGAAACTTGTTTGAATTATTGGGAATCCCTCCATGGATTTCAAGGCGCTCTGGATTAGACCTCCCATATGTCAATACTCAATAAAAAGTGTCCAGATCTGGAGCCCCCAATACAAGAAAGATGTGGAACTGTTGGAGAGGGGTCAGAGGAGCCACAAGGATGATTAGAGGGCTGGAGCAGCTGCCCTACAAAGAGAGGCTGAGGGAGCTGGGCTGGTTCAGCCTGGAGAAGAGAAGGCTGTGGGGGGACCTCATTGCAGCCTGCCAGTCCCTGAAGGGAGCTGATAAGCAGGAGGGGATTCAGCTTGTTAAAAGGGCAGCTAATGGCAGGACAAAGGGGATGGATTAAAGCTAAAGGAAGGAAGGGTTAGATTAGATCTTAGGGGGAAGTTTTTTACAGAGAGAGTGGTGAGGGGCTGGAACAGGCTGCCCAGAGAGGGAGTGGATGCCCCATCCCTGGGGGTGTTCAAGGCCAGGTTGGATGGGGCCCTGGGCAACCTTGTGTAGCTCCAGGCCTGGAGGTTGGTGGCCCTGCCTGTGGCAGGGGGGTTGGAGCTCTGTGATCCTTGGGGTCCCTTCCAACCCAGACCATTCTATGATTCTATGATTCTATGATAAGTCAGTAGAAACCCTGTCACATCTCTTCATACAGCCACAACAGTGTCTGTGTGTCCATCTGCAGCTTTCCACTCACACTGAACTGTTGTGTACTGGGCTAACAATAATAATGTGTGGTTTTGTGTGGTTTTTTCCCCTGTCCCTCATCCTCAGTGGATGCCTTTAGGCCAACACAGCCCTTCCTGGTGAAGGTCAAGGTAGAGCGAGGAGAGCAGTTCAAGATAGCCTACAGGTGGCCTTTGGCAGAGCTGAAGCTGGTTGATGGAAAGACTCTCGATCAGGTAGGACTGACTTCTACTTCCAGGGTGAATGGCAGAACTGATCATGGGGTAGTGGTGTGAATGTGAAGTGACACAGGCCTGGATCCATAGCAGGCCTCTGGAGCTCAGCCCATGGGAAGATACTGAGAAGAGGCCCCAGCTGGAGTCCTGTGTCCAGAGCTGGGGCCCCCAAACAAGAAAGATGTGGGGCTGTTGGAGAGGGGTCAGAGGAGCCACGAGGATGCTCAGAGGGCTGGAGCAGCTGCCCTACAAAGAGAGGCTGAGGGAGCTGGGCTGGGTCAGCCTGGAGAAGAGAAGGCTGTGGGGGGACCTCATTGCAGCCTGCCAGTCCCTGAAGGGAGCTGATAAGCAGGAGGGGATTCAACTTTTTAAAAGGGCAGATAATGGCAGAACAAGGGGGAATGGATTAAAGCTAAAGGAGGGAAGGGTTAGATTAGATATTAGGGGGAAGTTTTTTACAGAGAGAGTGGTGAGGGGCTGGAACAGGCTGCCCAGAGAGGTGGTGGGTGCCCCGTCCCTGGTAGTGTTCAAGGCCAGGTTGGATGGGGCCCTGGGCAACCTTGTATAGATCCAGACCTGGAGGTTGGTGGCCCTGCCTGTGGCAGGGGGGTTGGAGCTCTATGATCCTTGGGGTCCCTTCCAACCCAGACCATTCTATGATCCTATGATTCTATGATCCTATGATTCTATGATTCTATGATTCTAAGAGCAGCGGGGGCTGTGTGATTTCTAATATAAGACTGAACTAGAGCCTGAATGAGGCTAGTTTTGAGGAAACAACTACCATCATAAACATTTAAAAGCCTTCTGCCTTCCCTCAGAGCTGTTTCTTAGAGTGTGGTGAGGTGAGGTCTCTCCCTGGACAGTTCCTCCACCCTAAATCAGTGCTTTAGGACTTCTCGTTTCCCTCATCTCTTCCAGGCTGATGCCTGTGCCCAGGATGCTGAGGCTGGCATGATTTCCTCCCTCCAGAGTTATCCCTCCTTAAGTTAGGAAATGCCAGGCTGGTGAAATACCTGACCAGGATGACAGCTTCCATCAGTACCAGTGGGAAAAGCCCCCTTCTCCCTCATCAGAGGAGCTCCTGAGGCTCTCTGCAGCAACCCTCTGAGGCTGGAGCGATGGGCTGCAAAGCCCTGCTCCTGCCAGGTCTCCAGCATTTGCAGAACACATTGTCAGGCCCATCTGTCGATCCATGTTGACAAAGCTTCTTGACAGACATTTGCATAGTGTATTTTAAGATTAAATGGAGGCATTTACTGCAAGAAGGATTATGGAGAGCTGGAGTCAGTGTGAGTCTGAGCTTTTAGGGTGACATTAAGGGGTTTTTGGGCCAGAAAGCTTGGACAAGATAGTTCCTTTCTGCTCCTGGGGCTGGCAGAGTGTTGTTAAAGTTGTTATAATTAGTTTTTTTTATTAATGTGAATGTTCCAGGGGCTTTGGCAAAGTGCCTGGGTATTCACAAGCATAGAAATAAATGAGAAAAAGAACAGCTTTCCAGTTCTGCATCCAGGACAAATAAAGTACATCTGCCCAGCATGTCTGAACAGAAAGTCACATTTTCAGGTTTGCAGGGCATCTCTATCCCACAGGCAGAACTGCACCAATATCTCCTTGTCTCACATTTTCCTGTACACAAGGAAATACATGCTGTCATCCTGCCTGAGCTTTCCTCTAGCAAATGAGCCTGGCTCCACCAAGTCTTCTCAACTGCTTTGGGTCTGAAGGGTTAGGATTACAGGATAGCCCTGGGATTTTCAGTCCTTCCCCCTCACTTGTCAGCCCAATGAGGAAAAACTGATCACTAGTCTATATTGAAGTGTTGGGGTCTCTTTGAACCCCCTCCTACTTGGAGGCAAATAATGAACTTGGCTGCCTCAGTGGCTGAAGCCTTCTTATGGCTCCGAGCCTGTGTTCCTACCTGTGCAGTTATGCCATGGCTGTCCTTTAGGTTAGACAGCTCTTCTCCTCTGCAGATGTATTTTCAGGTTGCAGTGACCTCCCCTATTAACCTTCCTTCTGATGGGCTAAGCAGACTGACCCCTTAGTCTCCTCTTCCATGTTGACTTCTCTCTTCCCTGTATCATGCCTGGAGCCCTCTTCCAGGCTGAATCGATCTCTCCCCAACACAAGAAGCCAGCATTCTCCATGCCATTCCTCAAATGGGATCTACTCACCAGCTGAAGCTGCTGCACAAGGTCCCCTGGCAGGATGTGCTGACATCTCTCAGGGACCCACCATGGAGGTCAAGCTCCCCAGTGCTTAAGTCAGCACAGGCCCTGATGCGTGGCTTGGCAGGTCCATGGAAATCCAAAGAGCTCTCCTCTGTTGCTCAGCAGATCACGTTGAGCACAGGCAAACCCCAGCTCCTGGGTCAGTATTCAGTGTGCACAGCAAGGTCTTGGTTGTCAGGTCTGTGCTGGGAAGCCCTCTCCATTCCCTGGCACCAGCAAAGTCCTGACACTGCAAGTCCAGAGGTGCTTAAAGCTACAGCTCCCTTGACCAAAACAGTATTAATATTTATGAAGCAATTAACAGATCCTGCTTTAACAGCTCCTCATAAGGCCATAAACCATGGGGTGGTGAATTCCTCCCCCAGCCATTGCTGCTCTGAGCTGTGGCAGGGCTGCTACCCAGCCCACGAAGCAACGTGGGGGTGTGATGTATTGCTTTGAGGTGTTTAGAAAGCAACCCTTAACGTGTCGTAGGAGTGCATCCAGCCCCATAAACTCTGCCTGTTATGATGATTAGTATCAATAATTGTAAGTGTGGCTTCCAAGTTCTCCAGAAGATAAGATCAGGCTGTGCAGCAGAGCTAATGAGATGGTGCAGGAAGGAGTCTCTTTCTGTGGGATGTTCCTAGCTCAGCAGGAACTCCCTTATTCTTTCCACTTATATACTGCTAAGTGGCAAAAACTGAGTCTCCTGTGGCTGGAGCTTCCCCTCCCTGAGTCCACATCCTTTGGGATGCAGAAATGTTGACACTTATATGGATGAAAACAGCATGGGGAAATTCCAAGGGTGCAGCATGCATATCCCAGTGCTGCCAGGAGAATTTCAGGACTCAGCTTGGGGAAGCCCATTTCTGGGTTCCCCTGGGTGTTCCCAAGTCTGGAGTGCAGAGGGGTTTGAGTTTTGGGGTTGGATGAGAATTGCAAAGGGAAATAGCTGTGGTGTGAGGCAGGGTTGGACTTACCCCAATTAACTCGAGCTTTCAAGTTATTTGAGCTTTCTCCTTCAGCACATCATTACACTGCAGAGCTTATTGCCACGGGATGCTGTGGATGCCAATGTCACAGATAAGTTCAAATAGCCATTAGAGGAAATCAGGGACAGCAGATCCTTCAAGGGCTGTTAAGCACAGTGCTGTGGATACAACCTCTGGCTCTGTGAGCTGCTAGGTCATGGGCTGCTGGGGGCTGGCAGGGAATCCTGAAGGCAATATAACCCTGAGCTTGCCTTTTGAACGCTTTTCCTCTGAAGCATCTGCCACTGGCCACTGTCAGAACTCATCAGTGTTGCATCTGCCAAAACCTGCAGTAGAAGGTGAGGGATTTATATAATTTGGGAAGAAATCAGTGTGCTGGATCAGGACAGTGGACCTTGATCTGACCCACTGTGGGTGTCCTGGACTCCTAGGGCTGGAATTGCCATGCATCCTTTTATTTTCAGTGCTTTTATCCTGCCTGTGATGCTTTGCCAAGCACTGAGACCAGAGCTCTCAAATCCTGCCCAGTTGCTCTGGGACAGCAGCAGAATTCCAGGGAAAGATGTCTATACCTGCAGGAGAGCAATGTAAAGGGTTTTCTATTCACCAGAGGAGTCTCCTGCTGTCAGTGTGGAAATACAGATCTTATTGGGGGGGGTGGGGAGTGTTGGGGGCAATAGCCCATTTCAGTCCTTCAGCATATCTCAGTCTTGCTATGCTGGCGCAGCTCTACCAAAACCAGTCCAGCTGGCATGATGTGCTGGTAGCACTGGTCTCCTTGGGGGTCACCTTCCCAGCACATGCCAGCCAGGCTGTTTTGCTGGGTGCTCTCGGGGAGCTGTCAAACCTCCCCTGGTCAAGGTGTGCAGAGCTCTCTCCTCAAACATCAAAGCCCTCTGCCAGTTTCCATTCACAATGTGGCTTCCTGGGGCCACAGAAACCTCCAGACTTCAGCATGGAGAGGTGTGTGTGTTGTCTCCTTCAACCAGGACGTGTTTTTCCTCTGGGTGTGGGTGGTGTTTCCACAGCCTTCATCCCACTGTGCTGCACAGGCAGCCTGCCATTACAACAGTGCTGCAAACCCATGCTGACCACATGTGGTGTGGCCAGGAGCATACAGCTGATGTGGGAATTCATTCCTGGCATCTAGGCAAGCCTGGATTTTGATCTGCAGTTTGAGAAGGTGTACAAGTGGACCGCTAGCAGCTTCGATGAGAAGAAGAACTTTATCAGATGCTTGTGGAAGCTGAACCACAGGTTCCTTGCCAGCTCTGTCACCTTTGTGAACGTCCCCTCTTGTGCAGTGGAAGGTAATTAATTTCCTTGCCATGCTCAGAGTGGTTTGGCTTTAGGGTGGGTATTTTTTTTTTGGGGGGGGGGAGTGGGGGGTTTGCATCATTGCTATCATCACTTCAGGAACAGGAGGTGAATAAATTTGCAATGGTGAAGTTTAGTTTTGCTGGGAGAGGCTGAGGTGGGTACTGGTGAGAGGGAAGTGGGAGGATCCATTTCATGTGTCTGGAGGTAGAGTCATTGGGTTTATCTACTGCTCCTTGCTGAGGAGACACAGTGCTAAGCTAGGAAGGTTAATCTTACCTCCAGAGATGCTACCTGCACTCTGGGTGGGGAAGGTGAGCAGTGGTAACATCAGGCCCGGGGAGACTGTCTGTGTAACGACATTCCCCAGGAGTGCAGCAGGACATACAGGTACAAAAATGTATTTCACTCTACAGCACATGACAGTCAGTGTATCTGATCAGAAGAAGCCTGTCTGTCTCTGAAATGTATCTCAGCTTTGTATAGCAAACGTATCAACAAGCCCCAACACACAGTCCTGCAGATGTGAGCAAGTGAAAACGTGACCATAGCTCAAATTAACTTTCAAATGTCCATTCTGCCCCTTCTAGAAAGCTGCCCCTTTATCCCACCCACACCTCTCTTTGCTCCATGCTGTGACGTTACTCTGTGACCAGCAGATGAGTGTTGGACTCGTGTCATTTGGACTCAAGGGCACCCCCAGGGCTAATGTTAGCAGGGCTGATAAAATGATTTAACTAGAAGACACGGGCCATCTCCATGTCTCCTCCTGTCCATGCAGGCAGACAAGGGCCCCAAGAAGATGGGAAGGGCACAGTGAAGACTGAGAGCCCAGAGGAGCTCAGTGCCTACCAGGAGATGACGCCGAAGGAGGCTGCCGACGTGTTGAGGCTGATGGAGGAGTACGAGCCCCTTGTGAACAACTCCGTGGCCTTTGCGGAGCAGCTAAGCAAGGACCTCCACGTGCTGGATGAGGTAAGGGGGCTGGGGGCTGTGACCCAACCAAAAAGAAGGTGTCTGGTACATAAAGGCACTGGATTGAGTCTCTGGGCACCAGCAGTTCTTTTGTTTGCTGTGAGTGCTTGACCTGAGGCAAAGTCATCTCAGCGCTGTGCTACGGCGTCTCGTGTGCGAGGCAGGAGCACGCTGCTCTCCTCTCACCCTGTCTCCCCCACCGTGCACCTTGGCTGGGCTGCCAGCCCCTTGCAGATGCTCAACAAGTAATTGCAGCCTGTCTGACAGGCACCAGTGTCTGTCTGTCTGTTCTTGACCTCAAAGCCCTGAGACATGGGCTTGAGCGGCGTCTCTCTGATGAACACGGTGACTGACCAGCTCTGGGCAGGTGAAGCCCACTGGCAGCTTTGCACACAAGTGAAACAAAGTAGTGGCAGAGACCTGGCCGTGGGGAAGGACAGGGAGCCCAGCTGTACATGGACATGGTGGGGGGTATAGCTTCTGGGGGCAGCACAGGGTCACAATGAAGTGGGGTGCTCTGGGGCTGGCTGGGAGAGGTGGGTGCGAGCGGGGAGCTCCAGGATCCCATTTACATTGTGCACAAAATGTCCCACGCAGAGTGAGTCAGGACCATGGTCTCTGTAGTGACCCATGCAGGAGAAGCTGGTGTTAGCATGTTGCTTCTGACCCAAGCTGTGCCTCCAGCTGGGTCCGCAGTGACCTGGAACAACCCCACAGCCTTCCCCACGTCTGGAAGTGATGTACAGGAACCATCCCAAAGGGAAAACGTTGTGATGATGCCCATGCTATGTGTCTCCCCTTCCCTGTCTGCATGGGGTTGGGTGTCCCGTGGGCAGCATCAGCCTGCCAGACACCTTGGGGCACTGAGAGCTCCCCACACCTGCATCCCAGTCTGCAGCTCAGAGCAGGCCTGGGCCTGTGTGGCCATTGCAAGAAGGAAAAGCAGCGACCAGGGAGAAAGGAAAGAGTCAAAAATGGAGCAGAGATGTGAGGAGATAAACAACAAAAGATAAACTGCCATAGGAAGGGAGGATAAAGAAGGCACAGGTTGTTTTCAGACTAGTGAGCTTTATTTACTTTATTAGAGTTACTGCGTTTTACTGTGCTACTGCAGCAGGTAACTTGTTTCTCTGAGTGCTGGGGCAGAATAATGCAATAGCTGCTTTGAGCATTTAGCTCATGCTAATAAACACAGTGCTAGGATTTTATGGCTAGGTAGCTGAAGAACAAAGAGGGGTGGAACAAAAAAACCCAAGCCATACAAACGCTAAATCCGACCTCCTTTAGCTCCAGTGTTCACTCTATTCCCAGCTGGAATTTCTATACAACCTCTTCCACTCAGCAGACCAAACTCCTGAGGTCAGCTCCCACTTGCTCTCTGCAAGCTTGTAGGGGCACTTTGCCACTGCTTCCCAGGTGAAAAAGCTACCCTGTGAGAGTAGCTCATAAATCTTTGAGATGAAAGGTGATGGCAAATACATTATTTTAATGCCTGCTGATGCATAAATGCCACTTACTGGTAACACAAACCAATGAAGGACATGTTTCTATTTATAAGGTTTAATCTGGGATATTAAGTGTTATTAATACCAGCAAGTTAGACGAGCACATGCATATATTTAAATGTTTTCCCCCAAAACACTGTGCTGATCTGCTTCTGAGGGATGGAAAGCACAGCCAGGGCACCTGGGAGGCCACGAGCTCTGATTTTTACATTGGTATTCCTAAGCTTGCAGGATACCTGCTGAAACTCAGGCAGCTCCAGCCAGGTTTGTGCCACTTCTAGCAGGAGAGTTATTACCCTCACCCAGACAGCGATTCTCCAGAGAGCCCTTTCTGCTGGCGGTTGCCCTGCTGATATGACCGGTGATGCTTTGCTCTAGGCAGACCCCCATGGGTCTGTTAGGCCCTAATAAGACAATCCGAAGGCATGACAGGGACAGGCTTGCAGGAGGTTTATGGCTGTAATTTAGGAACATTTAATAAAGTGGGAAGCTCTGGGCAGAGCCTGTGGCCTGGGGCTGGGGTCCCTGGTGTGCGGCTGGAAAGCAGCAGTCTGGGAGTGGGGCTGTTAGCTCCCTCCCAGGTCCCGTGTATCATTGCTGGAGCTTTCTTTCAGTGATGGGTATCCATGTGCATTAGCAAACCCTGCTTTAAAGCTGACTGCAGCGGAGTGAAAGCTCTGCCTGCTCTGCCATCACCAGGCTCCCAGGGGAAGGCTGCATCGCTTTGCGCCGGGGCGAATCTGATGGAGCTGCTTTGCTGTGCTTGCTCTGATACCAGGCTTTTCTTTTCTACACTGTTCCTCTGACCTTCCCAGATCCTTTGTGAAGCCACTGTTCGCTCACACAACCTTCCCTCACATGCTTCCCCAGAACAGCCCTATGTTTGCTGCAGGAGCATGTAGTCCATGCTTTGCCAGCGAGACCGCAGCTCTCACACCTTTTGGGAGCTCCTCTGTGCTGCTCCAGCACCTTCTGCATGTGGGTCCCTGGGACCTGGAGCCATCAGCTCGTTTTTCTCCCAACAGCAACACAGGTGGAGCTTGAAGAAGAGAATCTCCTTACTACACCGCTGTAAATGCCCAGTGCCTGTGACTTCAGGCATTTCTAATCTGGACCACAGGGAAGGTCTGGGTCACAGAAACCTGACCTGGGGCAACAAGGCTTTTTGCTTCTCTTCTGCCTGGTTCTGTGAAGAGCTGAAATCAAAACTCAGTAGTCGTGGTGACTATGAAGCAGGTATTCCTTATTGCAGCACTGGGAATCGCTCCTCCTCATGTGCATGCCATAAAGGGTCAGTGACACAGCTTTTCTACAAGACATATATGCACGTTCATAATATATGCATATTCATAGGGGCTCCAAAGAATGGTTAATTTTTCCATTATGAGAGCTCATTATCATCCATGCTCCTACCCCACCCCAGATCATTTCTTACTGGGCTACAAAGACCTTTTACTTCATTTACTCTTCTTCACTACAGGTCCTTGTGGTGAGCTTTAGCTTTTTGTCTTGCTGGTTCTGCATGGAGCTGGTTCTGCAGACTCTTTTCCCCTTTTCCTCTTCATCACTCCCTTCTCAGGGATAAGTTGCTTCTCCCGAGGCATCACAATGCACACTGTGTGCTAACATTGCAGTCCTTTAGGCAGAACTTTGCACATCCTTTGCATAGTTCCTTGCTGACTGACTAATATCCATCATGCTCCCCCATTCTCTCCTCTCACTTCCAACGGGCAAGCAGCACGCAAGGCAAGCTGGGGGGATGCAGATGCAGTTGTTGTTCTGAAAGACCTCAGGTAATTGAAATACCATAAAAGAAAAACTTCTTCAAAATCTTTATTAATGGCGAGAAAACTGGCAGTCTGGAAGCCTCACACCTCCCAGGCCTGTGATGTTGATTGTTTTCTTTGCTACCACAGGCCCTGAAAGCAATGCAATTAACATTTCAGAGCAGTTAATCTCTGCCAGAGTTCCTCAGCAGCGATTAACACACTGATATCATCTCTACCACCAGTCAAAGCAAACAGCTGAGACCTCCCTTGGCAAATTGTGCCTTCAGTTTTCACGTTAGGGATGTATATACATGCATGATTTCACTCCTGCTCGATTCCCCTGCCAGAGCAGCTCAGCTGGGTAGCGCCCTGGCAGTGCCTGGAGCTCTGCTAAACATGCTGTGATGGGCACTTGGCATGACCATGGGCAGTGAAGTTGTGTTGCAGAGAAGGCCAGAGCCTCAAAGCTGGGCCATGTGCCCTTACAAACATTGTGGGATGGACACCCAGGTCTTCTCCAGTTGTAGGGATTGAGGGATGGAGGCTCCATGCAGCTTTGCACAGAGGGAAAAGCAGGGTGTCGAAGCTGGCAGGGCTTGGTGGTCTCTCCCAGCCTACAAAGACAGTGTTCTGCTCACAGTCAGATTTGCCTGGCGCCTCTGCAGGAGGTGAAAGTCCTTGGAGGATGCACCTTGCTCAGGGAAGGGTTCTGCCCAGGCACTCCAGACTTGCAGATGGTTGCTGATGTGGAGTTTAACCAAATGCAGAGTTGAGGCGTTGACCTTGTGCAGGTAGTGCTGCAGAACATCTGCAATTACAACAGCACCTTGCACTTTGCGATGGCAGGGTCTCTGCTTTGACCTGGGAGGGTGGTGGTGATCAGTCCCTGCTACAATGCTGAAACCCTCTGTTTCTCCATTTTACAGGCCAACCTTAGAGCCATTATCTCTTCTGAGAAGCAGGTGACACAACTGATGAGCTCCATTGATGAGGCCCTGGCAGAGGTGGCCAGAGTAGAGGAGACCTTGCAGATCTATGATGAGTTATTGGGAAGCGTGAAGCAGCAGATGGACCACATCCACCAGGAAAACTCCTTGCTGCATCAAATTGTTTCCAACAAGGCAAAGCTGATGGATGAGATCCTCTTCCTCACAGTATGTGGATTTGAAAAAACATAAAAAACCCCAAAACTTTCTACAAGCCTCCAACACTGATCAGTCTGCAAAGGCTGCAGGGATTCTCTGGCCTGGAAATGAGGGGGCACCCATCTGGGATGCTCTACAGGTAGACCAGCTGCAGACGTGATGTTCAGTACCCTCACTGTGACCCAGGGCTGTAAGAGGGGTCCCTGAAAGGGCTTTCCCTTTTCGTGGGCAAGATGTAATGCCCAGGACCTCCCCAACACAGCTCTGCAGACTTTCAGTTGGGGTGCTGTGGTCTGCCTTTCACTGTCAGCTTTGGGGCTCAGGGGCTGCTGGGACAGTGCTTTTACCTTTGCACCCAAAGCCCTGAGATCCTCCTGGCCTTGTGCCTTCAAATTCCAGAGGTACCCACCTCAGGTTTGTGGGGCTTCTTGTGGGAAGCAGTTGCCACTGAGAGGAGCTTCTGTCTTCTTCCCTTCAGTTGGTGGTATAACTTTGTACTGGGGATAACAGCCCTCATTAGTAGATAATAGTAATTTTAATGGCCAGTAATCACTGCTCGGGAATAATCCAGCACGGTACTTAAGGAGCAATTAGAGACAGAGCTTGCACCCCCAGCCCTGGTCAAAGGGTGCTCCCGTCAGCACTGATCGCCTCCCTCACATGGTGCACAGTGTACATCAGCCCTGGGAAGAGCATACTGGGGACTGCTGTTTGTCCAGGGACCCTGGTGCTTCTCTTCCCGCTGATGGGAATTTCCCCATCAGAGCTTTCCTCTCCTTTCTTTCTTTTTTTTGCCCCCCTGAATGAAGCTGAACTCCCACATCACTGCAGACTCTCCACACATCAGTCTGGCTCAGCAGCCGCTGCGGAGTGAGGAGCTCTTCTCTGCAGAGCCCCATGGCTGCAGAGACGCTGGTGCCGGGGCCGGCACAGCCAGGGAAAAGACTCTGGATGGGAAAGCCAACTATTTACAAACACAACATAACGTAAACGCAAGAACCGTGCAGTAATAGCACAGCTAATCCTCACTTCCACTGCCTACCCTGACCCCTTGTGCCACTGACGTTTTAATTGATGAGTAACACAAGCTGCAGTTTCCTTAGCTTTTTCTTTCTCCTGCCCACTGCTTTGCTGCCAGCAGTGATCCCAGAGGTTCTGGCCCTTTGGAAACTCATGCTGAGGTTGGCCACTGCTGCAGCTGTTACCCTGCAGACCTTTGGTTTTGGTGGGGATGGAGCAACATGGTCTTCTTGGCAGACTCATGCAGCCTGGTAGCATGCAAGAAGATAGCACTTGGCTGTTTCAAGCCAGCAGCCTTCTTGGGGGGGATGAGGAGGGATGAGAAGCTGGTCTGGCTTGTGCCTGTTCTCTTCTGGCTTTGTTTTTAGACCCACCTCAACCTCAGCAAGGAACACTGTGATGCCTTGACCCGGGCAGATCTTTCCAGCCCCAGCAGCGTGAAAGCCTGCATTGCTGCAGCAGAGGCTTTATCTGGCTGCATGAACATCCAGATACAGCCAGGTGAGTAGAAAGCAGAGATTTATGTGTGCAAATGGGCATCCCAGCACCCTCCTGTGCTGCCCAGCCTCTGCAGGTGCCCCCGAACCAGCAAAGCCAGAGAAGGTGTTCTCAGGAATTGGCTCACAAGTTTGCTGGGCAGAGGCAAAGTAGAGAAGGAACAGAAGGCAGGAGTGGTTTTGGGAAGCTAAACTGACCTGGGGGTTCATGGAGTATATGCTGCAGAGCACCCTGCAGCCCACCTGGAGCTGTGGGAAATGGGTTCGTGGGGTTGGCTTTCTCCTGAAGGTATTACTGAAGCTTTTAAAATCTTTAGCAGCTTCCACCTAGAAGCTCAGTCTAACAGGGCTGAGAAAGCCTGTGTGACATCACCTCTGAACATGCATGGAGGAAAGGAGCTGGGGGAGGACTGGCTCTGCTCCTAGAGGAATCCAACTCCTGCTGTGGATGGCCAAGCTGGGGCATCCACGTTCTGCAGCAGGTCTGCAGCCACCTCTGTCTGGACTTGGGCACCAGCTGGTCCAGTTTGCATTGAAGTTGAGACAAACTTATGGCAAGCATCTCCACAATTCCTCTAAACACCTGGATGTACAGCACCATCATCTGCTGTCTGTGTACAGCACCCCATAGGAAAGGAACTGGTGGGAAGTCGTGCTTGGAAACTGGGGGCAGCCCGGTTGTCTGTGGTTGAGCACAGGAAAAGGACTGTTTGCTGTAGCAAACACTGGGGGTGTTGTTGGAGACCTGCAGGTGCACAGAGGCTTGATCCTGGCACAAAACCCTGTGGTCTCCTTGTGAAGAGGCTGGGTGTTTGTCCTCCACCATGGCTGGACTGATGGATACTTTGCAACGTTATTTCTTTCACTTTAACCCCCTCTTTGTCTGGGTTTGCCTGGTACCACAGCAAATCTTGTTTCCCTTTGTTGCCTTTTGGGTGGTAGCATTTCTCTCAGACCCTCCTCCTTGGAGACCTGTCTTACTTGCCAGCACTCTGAGCAGTGTTGGTCTGCAGCCACTACAGCTCGTGTTGCTCTGTGCCACAGCACCTCCTTTTTTTTTATTATTAATTTTGGGGTTTTTTTTCCTCAAGGTTACAGGAAACTTCAGGCTGTGGCTGAGCAGCTCATCATGTTTGAAACACTCAAGCAGAACTTTGAAAATGCTTTCATCAGTCACATTACAAGCATCTTCGAGCTGCAGGTAAAGATGCTCACATGGCATGGCAAAATCCTTGGAGGCTGTAATATTCTGGTAAAATAGTCCTGGCAGAGTAGGGGATGCCACTGTCAGAGGATTCTCCAGAAGTGTCTCCCCAAATATAAGTTTGTAACATAAAATCCCAGGATAAAAGCCAAATGCTCGGTCCTTTGATTGGCATTTTCAAATGCTCATCTTGTAGTTTAAAAGATGATGGCAGATGAGATTTCTGTGGGCAACAATCTGAAAGGAAAATGTTGCTCTTCTAGATTTTATTTCATGAAGAAAAAAAAGGAGTAGCCCCCAACTCCTTAGCATCATTTCCTTAAATCTTTAGCATTGACTTTCAAGCATTGACTCTGGGAATTCAGGGGTAATTATGAAGCAGTTATTTGCCAGAGCTGGGTTTCATTTGACTCTTTCTGCTGTTTCTGTTGCTTTAGGGTAATGCTCAGGTCCCTGCTCTTGGTCAACCCATTGGCAAGTTATCTGCACCAAGCCATGAACTCCACCATGATGAACTGGTGCCCTACGCCCCGCTCATGGCCTGGCTGAGGAACTCCAACTCAGTCCTGTTCTGTGATGTCCCCAAGGTATGTCTGAAATCCTGAGCAACTATTGCAAACCATCCACCTGGAACAGATTAGTCCAACTGGTCAATTCGTGATGAGAGCTTGGTTCCACCAAACTCATACTGCTTACAAGCTTCCAGCATCTGTCCCTTCTAGGAGAGTGCCTGGTTAGCTTGGTCACAAGATGTTGGACCTCTGTGCTTGACACAAAGCGGTCTGGGACTTGGTGGTAGACATTGTGTTGAAGAAAAAGGTCTGCAATGTGAGAATTTGGTCTTTTTGCTTTCATCTGGCTATTTCTCTACTGAATGAGAGTGAAAAGCATGAAAGAAATGGGGTTAATCTTGCATTATATTTAACACTGCTTTATTTAAAGGGTTCCAGGGAAAGGGCATTGTAAAGTCCTCGGCCTCTTCCCTTAATAAGGACATTGTTAAGTAACTCAGATGGCTCTTTTGATATCCCTGAGTCTTGTTTTTTGCCTTTCCTGCTGGGTTTTGCCCTTTAGAAGGTCTTACACACCAAAGCCAATAGGTCTGTTGCCATCTACTGACTGTTGCTTTACGTGGGCGGCTGAAGGAAAAGCTCTGACATGGGCACAGTGCACAGAGAGATGAGATACACTGGGAATGTCTCTGCCTGTCTCCTCTTTCCAGGTCTATGCCCAGAACCTCAGCAGACTCTATGAGCGGGAAATCAAAGCCTTTTTTGAACAAGCCAAAACCTTCTTGTTAGGAAGAAGAAAAGCAAGTGAGTGTTTTGCTAATAATGACTGTTGTGCCACTGAGCAGTGATTTATTTGCAAGTAGGGAACACAGCAATCGTCCTCTCTCACAGGTATCTTCCCCAGATCTTGAGCCATGAATTTACTTTCTGCTCCATGGACTGGGTCTGCAGCTTGGGTGACAAAGCCAACTTTGCTTTACACCAGGCAGCCTTTGTGGGAGCCTTGGCTCTGTGTATTATCCAGTTTCGTGCAGCTGCTTCTCAGAGCAGTAGGTTTTGTGTGCCTTCCCTTTGCTGGACTCAGAGATGAGGCATGGGTGGCTGAGATCGTGTTCTCCTACGAGCTGTAAGATGACGTGGGACTGCCTGGCTAATGCCTGGTCCATATTTCATGCAAGCAGAGCAGGTCACAGACTCCTCAGGTGCTCTTCTTCCTTGTAGAGAGATGGCACCAAGCCTGCCCCTGAAGACATGAGAGTATTCACAGCAATGTTTGTGAGAGCAGGATGATTTCATACCGAGCTGACTGTGGGGCTGTGTTGTCCCAAGGCGATTGTTTCAGCAGAAATCACTGCATCTGACTCAAACACTCCTGTCAGGTGTTTCTGAAGATAAAAAGAGAAACTGATCTGTCTCCTCTGGAAGTTTTTGATCACACAGAAGTCATAGTTTCCTTCAGCAAAACAAAGCACTGTAATGGAAAGTTCCAGGCCAGCTTGGCCCTGCTTGAATGTCAAAACCCAGTTTGCACAGCGTGTTTAGTCTATCAGAGAGCTAGCTCAGCTGCTTCCAGCTCTGCACCTACTTCATCACTTGTGTCCAGGTCACAGAGCCAAGCAGTGAAGGACACGGGGCTGGTGGCCGAAGGATGCTGGTGAAGGGCTCTACCTCCCTGTGGTTCTGTGGTGGCCCTGCAGCAGCGATCACACCTGTGGTCCCTGTCCATCTGACACAGCTGCCCTGGTATCTGTCCATCCTTTGTCTTCTGGGGTGAAGACTGTGACGTTCTGGTGGGGTGCAAGGGATGGTTAGGGAGCCTGCGCTGTGGCAGCTGGAGGGAGCTATGCTGAGGGTGACCAGGCTGCAGGGTCAGATCATGGGGTTGGAGCTCTATGATCCTTGGGGTCCCTTCCAACCCAGACCGTTCTATGATTCTATGATCATCTCCACTTCTGTAGCCCTCTGTGACCTTCTCCCTCAGTCCCAGAGGTGGGATAAAGGGAAGAGGGGTATCTGGGTGTTTTGCTTCTCCCTGTTCTGGATGTGTGAAAAACCTGGTGAGTCTCAAGCAGGTGGAGAGAGAGCCTGTGCCAGCAGCAACTTGCACAGGAGTGGGAGGAGGACAGTGCTTCTGCTGGCAGATTTTTCCACCCCTTGTCATCTTGAATGTCCTCCTCCCTCCTTGGAGGTGCTAGGGACCCAGCCTTGCTGGAGCGCTCGATACATCACCCGTTGGATCTGGCAGACCCACCCATCAAACACTCTGTCAGTCCCCACTGCTGCCATCTGGACACTGGGGTGGACACTTACTTTCAATCAGACAGTGATGGGTTGGTGATGACACCTCACAAGGATGCAGCTTTTCCTGGGAAAAGGTGTCCTTTCTCCCTTAAAAGTAGGAATTCCTGATAAGAGGCACCAAGCGCCCAGGCAGCAAGCCAGCCCAGGGAATCAGCAGTGGGAAGCAAATGCTGATCTGAGGTTTGTAAGATAATGTCATCAAATGCCATTTCCTGAAGAAGGGTGACTGAGTTTATTTAAATGGAAGGAAACAGCAAAGATGGGGTACAGGATAAAGAGGCCCTGGTTCCTCTTGGTGAAGTGATTGACGGGCTCGGAGCGAGGGACTTTAGTTTTGCTAGGTGATGGGAAATAAAACCACCCAGGCTTGTTTCTTCCCAGAGCACAGCCAGCTCTGCTCAGAAAGCCATTAAAACAGGGGACATTGTGAGGGCAGGTGGCTATTTCAAGAGGCCCCTTGTGAAAATGGACTCGTTAAATTTGAAGGGGAAATAAAAAGAAGAAGAAAGCTAGTGTAGGGCGTGTAGCCAGCCTGCCTGATCCCCTTTTGATGAATGTGGAAACAGTGATTCCCTTTCACTGCTTTTGTCTGGTTTTAATGCCTACACAAGTCCCATCAAGTGGGAGTCATTAAAATCCTGGGAGAAAGCCTGGTGTCAGGAGAACCCACCGCAGCAGGAGCAGAACAGCTTGATGGCCACAAGCGTATGACTGCACTGCTATCCATCACCCAAAGGCATCTGCCTCTTGCTGGTGTTGCTCCCACAGCCAGGACCAGATGAGAGGAGCTTTGCCTGTCTTGGGGTCCTCTGGCACCATGTGCGGCTCCTTGGGGTGGGAAGAGGTTTGGGGTAGGTAGGAAGCCCCAGGCTTGTTTGGGGATGCTCAGCCAGCCCATCATTAATATGAGCAGCAGGTTGTAACTACAGCCACCACATCGCTGTCAGCTGCACATGGAAATGGTGGGAATTATTAGAATATTGTATCCATGGAGCTTTGGCCAACTGCAGAAAGGCACCTTCCCTGGGGCTTGAGGTGCCACCAGCTGAGAGCCACCCACCTGCCCCTGGAGACGGAGCAGGAGGGAGAGCATCATCTTCCTCCAGAGCTGAAGCTGACCTCTTCTTGGCTCAGCAGGGTCAGCAGCACTCTGGGAACGCATGGACACGTCCTTCTTCAGGAGGAGCTTGGCAGCAATGGGTGCTGAAAGCCACCACAGCCTCTCCCAGCTCCCAGGGAGTTTCAGAGAGTGCTGAAGAAATATTTTCTGCAAAACTGGCTGGTCTCAGGCTGTTTCACAGGGAAGGTCTAGCTTTGATGAAGTTCTGCAGGAGCCTCATCCAAGGTTTTTCCTGACGTTTCAGCTGCTCCTTGGGGTGAGCTGTGGCATGGATGAAAGCCCAGGCTGCAAGGACACTTGCCTGATAACATCCCTCATCTGTGCTTTAAAATATCCCAGGTTAACACTAGGTCTCTGTGCCTCTTTCTTTGTACTGATTACTGTGGCACTGAATTTTTAGGGTTGATTCCCTGCTCTCATTTATGCCAATCGCTTCTAAATAGACCACCTGATGATTTACTGCCTGGTGTCAGTATTATGGGAGAGTTTAGAAGGCAAACTCCAAGCTGTTTATAATTAATTACAAGCCTATAATTAAGTCTACCCTCATTTTCCCATTCCCTTTTCCACACTAAAACTTACAGGCTTGTAAAATTCTTTCCAGTTTGCTGTGGGGAGATATTTCCTTCCTGGTTTTGCCACTTCCCAGCAAGTGAAATTATCACACCCCCCCCATTGCATAAAGGTGGGGAAAAAGGAAGGTGATGTAGCAGCTTATAAATCCTTCTCCATGGTTTTAGTAAGGCTGAGGTGGTGAGCAGGGCTGTCTGTCATCTCTCATCCCTGCTCAGCATGTAGGGCATGTGACAAATCCTTTTCCAGAGGTAAAAGCCCTGCAAGGAGTGGCTTGAATAAGGATGCTGGCTTGACTCACCCAGGACCTCTGGGGTTAGTGGAATGATACTGGTTTTTAGAATTAATTATAAAATAATAGGGATATTTCCCCACTGGTTTCTTGGGGTGAACATAGTAGTATTTTTTTTTAATGTACATTTCAAAGAATTATTTAACAGTTCCACTTAAGCCAGGCACCCAGTGCAGAGTAGTAAAAGCTGGTGATGTTTGAAAAGTATATTAATTTCCAGGTGGATGCTTAAAATTTGTAAAGGCTAGGGTTTGTTTTTTTTCCAAAAACACCCCAACAAAAACCCAACACCAAAAAACCCCAAAAAAAAACCCAAACCAATAAACCAAATCCCTTCCCCCCAAAAAAAAACCCCTCCACTTCCATCCCCTACCTGGGTACTGTTTTATGGCTATTTACCATCAAAACTGAGCAACAATTTTCCTGAAGCTCTTGCAGGGATTTCTGCTGATTTCTGCTCTTATCACCTAGGATTTTTCACTCCCCAGTCCTCAAGAGTTAGTATTAAAACACTAAATAGCAGAAAGGTAAACGTCACAGGCAGTGAAATAAAAGAAGAGAGCAATGAAAAAGAGAGAGGAAAAGCTGAGAAGACAGATTTAAAAATGAGCTAGAAGCCTGCATCCCACCTCTATCTGAATCCAGCAGGAAAAGGCCAATTCACGTGGAAGATCAGTCGTAAAAAGAGGCATTTAAATCTGTTAAAAGGATCAAAGGAGCTGGAGAGTTCAAGAGGGCAGGTGATGGCTAACCTCCTACCAACATAAACGTGCAGGTCTTCAGGAAAGCTTAGAGAAGCCGATGGTGATAGGGAGCAGGCAGCAGTGTCGATGGAGTCTCCCTGGGATCAGAGAAAGCCAGGAGGACACGCCAGACAAAGGCAACATCATCAAGGTAAGGAGCTGAAGCTGTCTACAGGGTTCACAGGTCTAAGATGGGCTGAGAAAGTGCTGCAACCCATCCCATGGTCCTTTTGCTAGTGCTGTGTATCTGGAGCAGAGGCAGGGATGTTCTGTGCTGCTCACCTGGCTTAGATGTCGCTTCTGATGGGCATGGACATCTACTTCAGTGTCCTCAGTGAGTGTTAGAGTTGTTTTCTAACATGCCCAATGATTTCTAAGCAGCTGTTGGAGCAGGTGCTGAGAGAGCTGCAACCCCTCTGCACCGCGGAGCAGCAGTTCATTGAGAAATTCTTCCAGCTAAGGCAGGACACTGCAGACCCCCAGGTGCTGGAGGTAAGTGTGAGGGCTATGTCCTCTCCAGTCCTGTTAGCCAGCTCTCCCCCCAGCCTCAGCAGGCACAGTGAAGTGGCTATCAGATACCTGTGCTCTCCTGGGCTCTTGTTGTCTGCAGCCATCATTGGTGTCAGTAGAGGGGGAGCTTAAGGCCTCTCCACTATGTCCTCTGCAGTCCTGTTAGCCAGCTCTCCCCCCAGCCTCAGCAGGCACAGTGAAGTGGCTATCAGATACCTGTGCTCTCCTGGGCTCTTGTTGTCTGCAGCCATCATTGGTGTCAGTAGAGGGGGAGCTTAAGGCCTCTCCACTATGTCCTCTGCAGTCCTGTTAGCCAGCTCTCCCCCCAGCCTCAGCAGGCACAGTGAAGTGGCTATCAGATACCTGTGCTCTCCTGGGCTCTTGTTGTCTGCAGCCATCATTGGTGTCAGTAGAGGGGGAGCTTAAGGCCTCCTGATGACAAAGGAGAATCGAAGTTAATTGATGGCTCCAGAAAAATCACAGGTTCCCTAAGTGTTAAACAGAGGAGTCCAACATAAGAAATAAACCCCAGATCTCAAGTTTTACTCTCTGAGGCAGACAAAGCATAATTCCCACCCCATTCTTTCTTCCAGGCTTCTACTACTAAGGCAGGAGAAAGCATGGCACCTCCAGAGGACCCTCCTTGTGCCAAGCCTCGGAGCCAGTACGTGGGTGACAAGATACATAGTGGCTGCTCTGACAGGGACGTGGTCTGAGGAGTCCTACAGGAACTGATTCAGGGGTTTATTTGTCACTCTTGACCACCCTGATGTCAACTAAGTGGTCTCAGGTTTGAGCCCTGGATAGCAAAGGACCAGGAGGCATGGTAGCTGGGCATGCAGAGAGGATGAGCAGAGCCTGAAGTTGTGCCTCTCTCTGGCACAGTGGCTCTGCTTCAGGGTGGATCAGACAGCCAGGGTTCTGTTTCATGGAAAATCCTGTGTTTTGATGGGGTTGGTTTCCTCATTAGCAATATCATAAAGTGGAAATGTGCTATGGAACAGAAACCTTATCAAACTGTCCACATGAAAACACTGGAACGTTTCATTTGACTGGCAAAACAGGGTGTTTCAGTGTCCTCCCACAAGCAGAGGTGGTGAAGAGTTGAAGGCTGACCCAAGCTCCAGTGTGATGCAGAGGTCTTTGAGTCTTTCTTTAGCTCTGCCCTCCCCTTTTAATTGCATTCTTTTTTTTTTTTAAAGACTAGAAGAACCTACAACCCGACTGCTAAGTGAGATCTTCAGCTGCCTGGAATCAGAGCTGAGAGGATTTCTAGATGTCTGCAATAAGGTCCACCCATTTGGCTGCTTGCAGGTCCTGGTTACCTTGAATGACTCCATCTTTGAGATGTGGGACTCTTCCTCAGCTCTCCCCTCATCCTTCCTGAACACTGTCCTGGGTAACATGTTGCTCCTGGCCAAGAGCAGCTTCAACAAATGCATTGTGAGTGTCAGTAGGACTAAGCCCAAGTAGATATGAGTGACATTTGACCTTCAGAATCTTCTAAACTTCTGACATGCCCTTCCTTGAAGGCAGTATTGGTTTTGTATCAGGCAGGGATCTGGCTCTTTGGTTTTGGGAGGACTAGACCCAAGCAGGAGGGGATTAAACTTTTTAAAAGGGTAGATAATGGCAGGACAAGGGGGAATGGACTAAAGCTAAAGTAGGGAAGGATCAGATTAGATATTAGGGGGAAGTTTTTTACAGAAAGAGAGGTGAGGTGCTGGAACAGGCTGCCCAGAGAAGTAGTGGATGCCCCGTCCCTGGAAGTGTTCAAGGCCAGGTGGGATGGGGCCCTGGGCAACCTTGTGTAGATCCAGACCTGGAGGTGGGTGGCCCTGCCTGTGGCAGGGGGGTTGGAGCTCTATGATCCATGGGGTCCCTTCCAACCCAGACCATTCTATGATTCTATGATTCTATGACCCTCATTGTATCAACAGTTGTGTCTGTGTGAGGGAGGTGGGACACAATAAGTAAGTCCCATCTGTGCCTCCTCTTCCCAGGATGGTCAAACCAATTGGTTTCTCCTGTACAGAGGAGAGCTGCTGTCTCCTGGAGAGCTCTCTCCTGGAGATCAGTTGACACAGCTTCACGTCCAGCCTCAAGCAAGGAAGCTCACATACTGTAAATGGAGAGAGGGGCACACAACAGATCACTCTGCTTGTTTTCTGGCCTAGGCCTTAGTGTGCTGTAAAACAAGTCTGGGGCCATGCCTGATCTGAGAGTGCTGTGTCTTGTGTATTCTTGCCAGGAGACCTTGTGCAAAGAGATTGAGGAGGTAAAGATGCCCAGTAAGATGAAAGGTGGTGGGATCCTGCCCTCTGTGAGCCGCTTTGAGGAATTTGTGAACTTCTCAGAGGAGGTGTTCAGGACAGCTCAGCGGAGAGGGGTGCTGGACAAAGCACACCTCAGGCTGGCCAGCAGCGTCTTCAGCAGCAGTGAGTACAAAAGCTGGCAGCTGGATCCATCAGTCAGGCAAATATAGATGTGCAGCCATCAGCTGAGTCACTGGAGCAGGGTACGTGCAGGCTACCCACCTCCTGGGCACTGCCCGTGGCTGAAACTACCTCCACAGAGCAAGAGCCTGGGAACATCAGGCAAATTCAGAGTATGGCATGCCATGTGTATGGTGTGTGCCACACCAGGAGGGTCCCAGCTGTGGCAGGGCTGAGGCACATGTGCTTCCTCTTACAAGTGCAGAAGTCTTGGGAGCAGTGGCAGCAGAAGAGCAGCTCCCCCAAAACACCAAGACAGAATCACAAAGTGTTAGGAGTTGGAAGGAACCTTGAAGGATCATCTAGTCCACCCCCCCTGCCAGAGTGGGATCATCTAGATTAGGTCACACAAGAACATGTCCAGATGGGTTTTGAATGTCTCCAGAGAAGGAGACTCCACAGCCTCTCTGGGCAGCCTGTCCCAGGGCTCTGCCACCCTCACAGTGAAGAAGTTTGTTTTTATGTTCACATGGAACCTCTTGTGCTCCAGCTTGCACCCATTGCCCCTTCTCCTGTCATGTGACATTGTCTCAATGTACTAACAAAAGTTAAATCCTGGTATGTTATGTGGAATTGGAAATTTCTTTCAAGAACTCTCACACACAGAACACCTTTAAAACAGTCATTATCTTCAATGTTTTAAATAGCAGAGTTTGTAGGGAGAGAGGGGTTGGGAGGGCAAGGCATATAGCTTTCAGTAGGTCCCTGTGTTGTCCCAACTGGTGCTCTCAGCTGCTTGTCAGTGAAGGGACCTTGCTTCCCAGTTTGGAGACAACCTCAAGGGCTGCAGAAGTAACAGCTCCAAACCTCAGAACCAGAGATCACACAGTGAGGCAGAGAAGTAGGTCCTGTCTGCAGATGAGATGGGGGTGACCCACTGAATAAGTAGTGCATAAATCCATGAACTCAGCCTCTTCCCAGCTCCAACAATGCTCACTGCAAAGCAGGTGAGATAGGGAATCAAGCAAGTGAAAGCAAGTGAACAAAGGACAGGGACCTCCTGGAGA
>VZTU01015551.1:1489-88321 GCA_013400835.1 Zapornia atra
CCGCCGCCCCCAGGCCCCGAGCCGCCCGAGGGCTCCGGGGGAGCCGCCGCGGGGCCGGCCGTCGTTTCGGGCTGCTCCGCGGGGACGGCCGCCACGGCCAAGGCGCCGGTGAAGAAGAACCCGAAGGTAGCCAACGTGAGCGTCCAGCTGGAGATGAAGGCGCTGTGGGATGAGTTCAACCAGCTGGGCACCGAGATGATCGTCACCAAGGCCGGCAGGTCAGTGCGGAGCCTCCGAGCGGCTTCGGCTCCCTAGCCAGTACCCCCGGCTACGGGCACCCAGACTAGCCGGGACGGGGGAGCCCGGTTACGGGCCGGGCCGGAGGCGGTTGAATTAGCTGTTTGGGGGGAAAAGCGAGGCTGGCCAAGGGCAAGCTGCGGGGCGGCCCAGCCCGGCGGGTGCCGTCATTTGGTCGTAGCGCTTCTCCTGGTGCGAAATCCGCGAGTTCTTGCGGCCCGAAGGCCTCGGGTAACGCGGGCAAGAACTCGCGGCTCCTGCGGGCTGGAGGCGAAGACGTGCCGGGGTTCGGGCAGGGCGGCCCGGCCGGGAGTAGCCGCGCCGTGCGCTCCGCCGCCGGGTTTGGCTGCCGCTGGAAAGGGCGCTGTGCTCCGCCAAGAGCCTTCGGCTTTCACCCCGCACGGGACTTAGATCCGTGTTTGCGGAGGAGCTTGTGATCCCGGGCGGACAGCAGCGGCACAGTAGGGAAAGAAAAAGCTATCAAACCAACCCGCGCAATACCTGTAACTAAATTTTTTAGCAGGGGCGTATCTTTCCCTTCCGGCAGGGTCGCAAAGAGACCTTAATTCCGTGAAATGAAACGCCTCCCAGGACTGCTGCATTTCCCTACTATCGAGTAACGACCCCGGTTCCCTTCGGCCTCGCTCCCGGCCAGGGAACAAAGGAAGCGGCTGATAAGACCGCGTTAAAAACGAGCAAAACGGGGGGGGGGAAAAGAGGCGCCCCAATTACAGTGGTTAATTACTGCATTTAATCGGGATCGCTGGGAAGACGCGTGGCCGCAGCGATTTGGGCAGAGCTGTGGAGCTTTCCCCGCGCAGGCTCCGGGCAAACGCTGCCTTCAGAAGGGGCGAGTGCGTTAGTCTCTCCCGGTGATTTAAAGCGATCCAACGCTGTAGGTGGGTTGGAGCGGGGGAAGAAAAGAAAAACAAACAAATTAACGAATTCCCCCGGTGCTTGCTCTCAGTTAGCCCTGGGGAAAGCTGCAGCGGCGGCAGCTGGAGCGCCGGGCACTGCCGCAGCCCCCGTCGCCGGGAGGAGAAGCGTGTAACGCGGCTGCTCGGGCCCCGCTCCGAAAGGGCCCGGCTCCCGCTCTGCCTGCAGCCGTTTTGAAGGTCCCGAAGGCGGAAAAAAAAAAACCCCACCAAAAAACTCCTGCAGTTGTATATGGAAAAAAAATATCAATTTACCAAAATACAAAAGCCACCGCGGGGCCAGGTGGAAAAGCAGCCAGCGGAGGGGCCGGCGCTGCGGGACACCGGGTGCCATTTCCCGCAGACGGTGCCTGCCCCAGCGCCGGGGCTGCTGTCTCCGGCCACGGCCCCTCAGCTCGGCGCCGGGCTCGGCGCTGCTTTCCTTAGCGGAAAAGGTCGCTCTCTGCAAATAGGAGCTCTTCGATCTGGCTTTCTTCCCTCTCCCAGGACAGTAAAAAGAGTGCAATTATCCCACTCCGAAAGGGCTTGGAAATGATCCGATTCGATCTGAATCAGGGATTTTCTTCTCCTCCCCCCCTCTCCTCCCCCTTTTATTTTATGACTCAGACAAATATCCAGGCAGGCAGATAAACGGGAGAAAACGGGGTAAAATCAGCAATAAAAGGCTCAGGAAAGGTGCTCTGAAGCCTCTTCTCTCCCTGCGCCTCTGAGCTGGCCCTGCTTTTTGTCTAGGTGGGTCTTATCATCTCGGGTTGTTTGTTTTAAAACTAAATTTTAAAATAAGAAACACCGGAACTGGAGCTATTGGGGGCTTTTACACCTTTAAAAATAATAATAACAGAGGGAGCGTTTGGAAACGTCCTCCAGAGTTCGCTAAAGCGTTACAGAGGGGGAGACGCAGTGGCTCGATCCTGATGCTATCCGGCAGTGCTGGGCCCGGACTGGAAGGAGCTGCGGGGCCAGAACCCCGCAGTCCTGTCGCTCAGGTTGTGGTGAAAGAAGGCAACCTTTCCTCGGTGGAAAGCAGCGGCACACAACAAAAAAACACCCGGGAAGACGCACAGCTGTTCCGGCCGTGCGCCCCGAGAATGAGTCCCCCCCGACTGTCGATGTCTAGGTTTGATCGGGTTGTTTTTTACAGGGAGTGGTGGGAGTTTGTTTCTTCACCGGCTGCACCCCCTCCCCCCCTCCCTTCAAGCCGCCCGCCGGCGCTCCCTGGTTTCCTACTCGGGAGAAATAAAAAAAGGAAAGTCAAACCCGAAGCCTTAAGGAGCCCGGACGCGGGGCGCACCTTCCCGGTCCTACCGGGGAGCCGTCAGCCGGGCCCTGGCCCCGGTGTGTGCAGAGGGAAGGAGGGACGGGGGTGCTGCCTACCACTTAGCCTATCCGCATTTGCCCGGCAGCCCCTCGAAAGAATTGTGCCTTCCCTGAGCCTGGGACCCGCGTCCCCGGCTTAGCCTGCGGTCCCCGGGTGTCTGCGCGGAGCAGAGCAGTGGGAACGGTCCCTGGGGCCGACCTGCCCTGCCCGGGAGCCCCGGCCTCCTTCCCGGCCTCCTTTTGCCCCGCAAAGGTTCAGGGACCGGGAGCCCGGCCGGGCTGTCAACGAAGTGGAGCAGGGAGAGAGCTCGCTGGGAGATCCGAGATGGGGGGTATGTGCGTTTGTCCCTCCGGGTTGCGGGAAGTCTCCCGCTGGTCCCAGGGACCACGCTGCTGCTATACTCGTTGCTTTAGAACGAGGGCAGATTTTTGAGGGTAGAAGGGGCAGAGGTTGCAGAAGTGGGAGCTCAGTTCCCTGGCGTCGCCCGCGGGAGGTTCTAGACGTGTCTCCTACAGCCACAGTCTCCCATCAGGGTAACTTCCTGCTCCTGGCATCTGCCACAGAAGTCACTGGACTT
The DNA here is from genome assembly GCA_013400835.1 of Zapornia atra. Classification (NCBI taxonomy): domain Eukaryota; kingdom Metazoa; phylum Chordata; class Aves; order Gruiformes; family Rallidae; genus Zapornia; species Zapornia atra. The sequence goes on from VZTU01015551.1 coordinate 4,557, forward strand.
GGTTCCTGGAGCTTTTTGTGACTAAATCTAAAATTAAAATGCAGATGAATATTGGTTACTAGCTAAAAGTAACCCGGCTCGGGTGTGGGTCTGAAGACCGGATAATGGCTTGTATCTGCTTCAAATCGGGTCAGCTGGAAAGATGGGGGAATCGCGGGGAGGAAATCCTTTTCACTTGTGTCTCCCCATGCTGTCCCCCCACGCAGCGTCCCGCCATTTCGGGTGTCCGACGGACGCGGCCCCGGAGCTGACGGGAGAGGCAGGGCTGTGCAGCGCTACCCGGCTTGTTCCGAGGGACGCTGCCGAGGGACACGGCAGCCCGTCACCTCACGCCGCCCGGCTGCATCTGCCTTTCCTCTTGTTCCGGGCTGCGTTTCTAGCGAGGAACCTGCAATCGCAACCGGGTGTACGCTGGGACAGCTGGAGGGAGAAGGGTCGGGAAGGCTGTGGGGCTCCCGCGCCCAGTCCTGAATACTCCCGGGGTGGGGATGGAGTGAGTATCCGCCCGGGCCCCTGGGGCCTCCCCGCTGCCCCTCAGCTCAGCTCTGGTCTTTCTTCTCTCTGTGCCAGGCGCATGTTCCCCACCTTCCAGGTGAAGATATTCGGGATGGACCCTATGGCTGACTACATGCTCCTCATGGATTTCGTCCCCGTGGACGACAAGCGATACCGGCAAGTAACACCCTGTCCACCCCGCGGTGGTCGGCGCTGTAAGGGCTGGAGGGTTGCTGCTGGCCTCCTGGAGCCCGGGGATGCTCCCCTGGGCCCGCCATGGGACGGTGCGAGTTGAGGAGGAAACGCGGGATGCGCTTGCCCTGGGGCCCGTTTCACACCGTTGCAATGAGTTTGGGGCCAGGAGAGGCGCGGCTGTGTGGGGCGCAGACCCTCAGGGTTCCCCCCCACCCCCCCCCAGCTTTCGCACATCGGCACGGGGCGGGCAGAAGCGCAGGTTTCTGCGGCGGCAGGGCAAGAGCCGCCTTGCCTTGCCTAGGAAAGCACTCTCCGTCCCGCAGCTCCCTGTCTTCAGCCGGCAGAAATCCTCTCGGTGCTCGTCGAGTGCCGTAGCCTCTCGGCTGGGGCAGGTGGCCCGGCGGTGCTGTCCCCGCGGGCGGGCCGGTGCTGTGCCTGCCGGGGAGCCCACTGGGTGCCTGGGTGAAAAGAGCAGGTTTTTTGCTCTGAGCCACAAAACCCTGTCCTTGTTTCCAGCAACAGCGTAGGGAAGGCCTTGGAAGCCAGCGAGTCGCAAGGCAGCGATGCGGTCTGGTTTGCAACCCTTTTAATTCAAAGACAGTGAAAGGCGCATTATGTATTTAGCTGCGGATCGGGACGCCGAGCAGGCAGCCCGCGTAGGAATCGCAGGGTCCGATATATAAATATTTAGACAGATACCCAAATTCTCAGGGCGTCCTAGAAATGTTTGCTTGTCAAGGGAAGTGGGATATATAACATCCAATTGAGTATATCTTTAAAAAGTAATGTTTCTGCTCGAGTCCAATGGTGTCTAATTCCCCCTGTGCAAACACTGGCTTTTAAAGTAAACACGTGTGTAGAAGATTGGTTTCTCTGTTTTAAATGTTACTGTTGAATATGTACTTTGAAAGAATGAAACAAGGCGGCTAAACTCTGGACCTGCTATTAATCTACACATAAATTTCTACTCTTTGCTTAAAGCTAGAACATTACTGTTATAGAGGGCTCCCTTTCACCGTTTTTTGATTTTGTTTGGGGTTTTTTTTTGTTTGTTTTTGTTTTAAGAGGAAGGGGTAGCTTTGTGGCTTCTCTCCCACATCTGCGCAGGTAGCTATAAATTTCCCCCGTCCTGCAGATTTCTCTCCCACCATTTCTCTCCCATCGGTGACCTGACAAAATACTATTCCCCCTCCTGCAACGAGTCTGGCTGTGGAAAAGAGCTCGTTCCTCGCGTTTCCATAGCAAGCGGGAGCGATGGAGGAGGCAGTGCTTCCCCCTCGCCGGGTCGGGGGGACCCTCCCGGGCCGGATCCTGCAGGGACACCGGGTGATGTAGCCCCGCGGGGAGCCGCTGCAGCGGGCGGTGGCGGGACCCCCTGGGGCTGCGGTTAAAATTGCCTTCCCCTCTCGGCAGGTACGCCTTCCACAGCTCCTCCTGGCTGGTGGCCGGCAAAGCCGACCCCGCCACCCCCGGGAGGGTGCATTACCACCCGGACTCCCCGGCGAAAGGGGCGCAGTGGATGAAACAAATCGTTTCCTTCGATAAACTCAAACTCACCAATAATTTGCTGGATGACAACGGGCATGTAAGTGTTCTTGGGGGGGACGTAATAAACACGGGGCTGCACTGGGGGGGGACTCCCCGCGCCGCGATTCCCGTGGGGTGCCCCTGCCTGCGCCCTCCCCCAAGGGCTCCACGCCCCCCGTACTGCCCCAGCCCCGCGGCTGCCCCCGGGCAGGGGAGCCGGCAGGGCCGGGGGTTGCCCTTTCCTCTCTCGATGCTCCGCCTGGATCAGTTATTGTCTCCTTGCTCATTTTATCATTCAGATCATTTTGAACTCCATGCACAGATACCAACCGCGTTTTCACGTGGTCTACGTGGACCCCCGGAAAGACAGCGAGAAATACGCGGAGGAGAACTTTAAAACCTTCGTCTTCGAGGAGACGCGCTTCACAGCCGTGACCGCCTACCAGAACCACCGGGTGAGGCAGTAGCGGGGCCCGGGGCAACGAAAAAGGGGTCCCCCCGGGAGGTACCATGGATGCGGGCGGACCCGGCGCTGGCTCAGTCTCTTCGCCCGGCTCCCCGGCTGAAAGCCGGGCTGCGGGTGTCCGGTGGCGGCGGGGAAGCCTGGGGGTATTCCCGCCTCCTCCTTCCCATCTGCTAAAGCCATTCCGGGGCAGCGCAAAAACCCGATAGCCGGGGAACTGCGCAGAGCCTCCTCGCTGCACGCTGAGGAAGCGACATGAGCTCCAGCCCCATCGCCAGCTTCCCCCCACCCGGGGGGACCTCATTACCTATGTAAACCCGAGACCGGAGCTAGATGGGAAACTACAGGCTTCCCGCTGCGAAATGTCATGCACAATTTGTTTGGATAAATCCGCGATTTTATTTCTCTGAGCTCGTAGCGCTCTGTTCCTCCCCAGAATATAATTATGAATTAAAAAACGAAACAAAACGAAACAAAGCAACCCACCCCCCTAATCTGATGCGGATTTCTGGGTAGCGGTTAATCCAATTGCTTCTTTAAATCACATCAGTGAGCAGCCGCGAGTGGGGGCTTTTCAGCGCTGCTCTGAAACCGCCTCGCTCCGTGCAGATGCTGCAGCCCTCGCCGGGGCTGGGTCGCAGGACTCTCCCCGAGCAGTCGGCAGCGATGTCACCCTCTACAGTGACTCCGAGCAAATGGCCCTGGGGTCCCCCCCCGTAATGCTGCAGTTGGGCCGGCACCCCGCTCCGGAGAGGCGGTGGGGCCGGAGTAAGGCTGTGCCTTTAAGGGGCTCCGGAGTCCCTCCCCGGCTGGCATTTGCCTGATGGCTCCGGACAGCTGCTCTTTCTCTCCTGCTTTCTATCAGTTTGACCTCTAAGGCTGGAACTGTCACTGAGGGGCTTAAAGTTTGTTTTTCAACCCATTCCGGAAACTCACAATCACATACTTTATCCGTGGATTTGCTTAAATATAGAAAATGTCCTGCCTTCTCCCCGGCGAATTAAATAAATACATAAGTATGATTTATCCAGTGATTTGTCTTAGCTGCTCCGGTGGTGACCCATATAATGTGGCATTTTCTTACAAGTGCATTTGCACAGCTTTTGCAGCCGACTCAGGCTGCCTCTCCATTCGCCTTGAACTCGTATTAGATAGCATACTAGCCCCTATTTTCTAACAAGAGAGAGTGCACATGTCTGTGCTCTGTGTCAGAGCGTGCTGCAGCTCCACTGGCCACCTGGGTCCTCTCTGTTACACCAGGCACCACTGACTCCCAAAGCCTGCTCAGAAACACACTTGCTCTCTGACCACGAGCCCCGTGTACGTCGCTCTGAAACATTTCCCTGCTTTCTGCAGATCACACAGCTGAAGATTGCCAGCAACCCTTTCGCCAAGGGATTCAGAGACTGCGACCCTGAGGACTGGTAAGGCTGCCTCTTTCCTGACTATGACACCCCACTCTCACTGCCAGTTTATGTGCACCTGTCCAGCTTGTGTTACCACAAGGCTTGCATGGAGTTTGGGGGACACTGTGTTAGGCCCCATTTGCCAGCTCATAGCAGCGATGCTCCAAGTGCTCATTCTGTTGGACCATCAGCTGTGTACCACTTCTCTTCTTCCAGGCCCAGGAATCACAGACCAGGGGCCCTTCCTCTCATGAGTGCTTTTGCAAGATCCCGGAATCCAGTCTCTTCCCCAGCACACCAGAACGGGACAGAGAAAGGTGAGATCCTCAAACAGCCAGGCCACCCTGTCCCCTTGGACCTGCTGGCTTACACAGCCGGCCTCAGCGCATGCGTGCTTGGGGCCAGCCTTGCACACCATGCTGGTGCGCAGCTGCCTGCAGCGGGCATGGCTCCATTGCTAATGAGCTCCATTGCTAAGGAGCTTTGCACTACCACCTATTTAAAAAAAAAAAAGCCACCTTCATAGCCTAATCCATTCTTCCTAGGTCTGTAAGACTGAGTTGTGCTTAAGCAACTTGACCGATTTAGAGAACATCACCCTTTTCCTTTAGTGTTCCGTTTTTGACTCCAGCAGCAAGTTCAGCTTTTCAGGCAGGGATGCAGCGATGGCTGCTGGCTCCTCCTTGCATTGCCCTTTTAACGCTCCTCCGCAGGGTGTGCAGCGCCAACCCGCTCCCATTCAGGAGCTGCAGTCAGGTTGAACAGCACCTCTGCCCATTGACTCCTTTTCCATTACGCAGAGCAAACAACCGCAAAGACAACCGAGGGCCTTTCTTCCAACACACTCCGGGCCTGCAAAATAAAGGGAAGTCTGTATTTGTTTAGTGTTACACAATTGCAAAAATTTCAGGCGTGTACCAGCTTGTCAGTCAATTCAGCTCCATTTATCACAGTCAGAAGGTCCCGTCCCACAAGCCCCGGTTCCTGCTGCATGCTGCTGCACACTCGCACGCCTCGCTTTTACCTCCGCGCACCGCTTCTTTCTTTCTTTCCATTTGTTATCTAAAGCCCGGCCCGTCGGGGGCGGCGGTGCTGACGCTGTGTGCCCCCGCAGATGCTGCCGAGAGCCGGCGGGAGTACGAGCGGGAGGCGGCCGGCGGGACCCCGCTGCACGCCGAGGCCGCGCACCAGCAGCTCATGTCCCGCGTGCTCAGCCCCGCGCTNCCTCGGAGCCCCTCCACCACCACCCCTACAAGTATCCGCCGGCGGCGGCCGCCGCCTACGACCACTACCTGGGGGCGAAGAGCCGGCCCGCCCCGTACCCCCTCCCCAGCATCCGCGGGCACAGCTACCACCACCACCATCATCACCACCACATGAACGCCGCGGCCGCGGCAGCGGCGGCCGCCAACATGTACTCGTCGGCCGGCGCGCCCGCCAACTACGACTACGGGCCCAGATAACGGCACCGCCCGCGCCCCGCGGAGCCGCCGACGGCGCGAGAGACTGGCGGCTGCCACGCGTGCCGCGACCGTTACCGTACTCCCCCCTTCCCGCCTTTCCCTCTCTTCCCGCCTTACGAATGAGCTGATAGGCCAGCTTGACCTGATCGACAATCGGAGAGCCCAATCGCAGGAAGCTGGGCTCCCCCCCAACCCGTCCCTCTCCCCACCCGTCGGCGGGCCGCGAGGGCGGGTGGTGGTGTGTGGTGAGGGGCCCGGGGGGCGCTCCCCGTCGCGGTGTGACTCGCAGCTGCACTTTGATAAATGAAGCCATATGTCGTTATCTCCCTACCCCCGCGTCTCCGTTCTTGTGGATGCCCCACGAGCGCGCCGGGCACTGTGGACAGTCGGGCCGCTGGGGAGCGGTAAGAGGACAGGGAGGCGGCAGCGGTGAGGTAACTTGCCTGCCGGGGCCTCTGATGGAGATTTGGTGTTGCCACCAGGTTTGGCGGTGCTACAGGTGTCTCGCAACCCAGCGGGACGCGTAACGTTTGCCCCGAGCGGGAAGGGCTGCGGGGCTGGCTGGGAGCACGGCTGGATACCAGCCCGCGGCAGCGGCGGGCCGCGGGGTTGGGAGTGTAATTCTGCACATGTCGGTATAAGTCTCTTTCTTATCTCGAGGACACTTGGCCTACTTCAGAATTGGCTCAGGTGGTTCTTCGAGGAGACTCTCACAGAGAGCAGAGTTTAGCCTAAGGGAACACTTTGAATCTTCACTGTAAGAACTAACTCTCCACTTCTCCCCTGGTTCCGATCTGCTCCTGAGTTTTGGGGTTCACTGGATCAACTTAACCACAACAGCGCTTTCTGGCGCTTTTGAGATGAGCCTGTGGCCAAAAGCACAGCCATGTACAGCTTCTTGTTTTCACAGCAATGGATGCTAAGGTTTAAAAAACAGCCTGGAGTGGAGGGGTACCCACAGAGTTTAGGCTGTGTATTCTCAGCAATAGTTTGTAGACTGGCTGCTTCCCAAGCAGCCTCACAGTTTTACTTCCCTACATCCTTTCCCAAGCCCTCCCATTAAGAGGTGCCTTTTAGAGGAATTCAGGGTTTTTCCCAGAATGCCTCATCCCTTATATTTGGCTGACCCAAACTGCAGTAATCCCAAAGCACCTATTCTGCACCTACCTGCTTGCTGCATCTTCCCTCTTAGAGCTGGTAAGTACTTTTTTCTTTTATCCTTTAGTATCTTCAGTAGTCTTTCCTTATTGTTGAAGAGATGGGCCTGTTCATCACAGTTTCTCCAGTGATGTGTTTTGAATAGTTGGCTTGTGTTTTTTGTCAGATATTCACCAAATGGCAGTCCCTTTGTGTTCAGAGAAGGTATTAGACAGCTCCTCAGCTCTGCTGGTATACAGTATTATAAACACTTTTCTGATTTTTCTACATAGCTCTATGAAAAGAAGGGGTGGGTTTTTTTTGTTTGTTCGTTTTGGTTTTTTTTAAAGTCCTCCATTCATCCATGTTTGTGCATTTTCACTACAAACCTTTTAAAAGATAATCCTTCCCTTGTGCAGTTGGCAGTGTTAATAGCAATGTTTATTCTGTCTCTGGCAGTGGGCTTTGGGCTTCCAAAACTTTTTGGAAGGGTTTAAGAAGGGATACAGGCTAACACGAATATTTTATGTAACTTTTTTTTCTGTTATAAAAAATATACCTGGATCCATGAAAAAGACTTGTGCAAGAAATATGTATTTTATTTGACATTTGCAGTGAATTGTGAGATTCTTAGTGTCTGACTAAATCATAATGTTCTCAGAAAGGTTAATGTAAAATAGGCTTGTGTTTATTATTAGTCAGTGGGAAATGGCTCTCGGATGTGCTCTGTTGCTTTGCCGCTGTTATTTCAGAGTTTTCACTATGGTTTGTTATCTGTAAACTGGTTAGTGCCAAAGCTCTGGTCAAATGTTTAATGAAGTTGTTATATTTATTATTTCTTTCAAAGATTATGCAAACACTTTTCTTTCTCAATAGTTGCAGTGTAGGAAAAAAGTGAATCAACCAAAGAATCATATCTGCAAACACTGTAGATACATGTAGATATTTGTAGATATATGTAGATAATCTTATTTCATTTAAATTGAAAAGACATTGGACAGTGACATTTATAAATGTTTTTCCTGTTCTTTCTTTCTTTCATTTCTTGTTTGATTACCTGTGTGTATTTGTCAGTTTGTCCGCTCTGAAGTCTAAACCTCCCCTACAAAACAAGGTCACTTAAATACGGGGGGATATTATTTGGGAGTTGTTTAGTCTGAGCAAACAGTGAATGTCCCTTCCTTCTCACTCCCCAGTTGTCATTGCTGCCCATGGTTGTAGTGACCTGCCATTATGCAACAGCTTACAGGGTTGGGGTCCCAGGTTGAGATGGATAATGGTACCCTTCGGTTTGCATTTGTAAGCACCTGTCTTCCTTAAACACAAGGAGAGTGCTGCAAGAAGTGCCACTGGCACTCGGTGCAGACTGGCCACACACCTTTTCAAATGTGCTTTACCGCACAAGACCCGAGAGGATTGCATGACCCAAGACGCCAGGACTAAACTGTGCTCTTAGAGAAAATGGCTCTTGCCACTTTCAAGGCACTTGCCTTGATTGTAGGAATTTTAATTTATCTCCATTAGAAGAGAAAATCACAGAACTTCAACCTATGGCTGCGCATCCTCAGGCTCACTGGTCTATCCTCTGTGCTAGAAGAACCACTATGGAAGTCCTCTATCTGAATGGGAAGGAGAGACCATACTGCTGTATCAAGACCGCAGTTTCAACTATGAAAAGGGGGTATTTCTAACTGCACTTTCAGACCATATGTTAGTATCAAGCATGTCTGCAGTCCATTTCATGTCATGTTTTAGTCCTTACATCAAGCTTCCTCAGGGCTCTGAGAAGTGTTTCTGCTTTGCGTAGCTATATCTGTCTCACTGGATGGGAGTGCTATCACAACAAAAACTCTACTTTAAACAAACAAAACCCCCATAACACTGCACACTGAATAGTAGAAGCCTTTTGAAAATCCCAGAAAAGTTGTAACACTTTAATTTCATGTTACCTGTGACCTAGTTAGTCAAAGTATATCATGCACAGACCATGCCTTATCTATATGTTTTGCAGTTTCATTTGAGAAATTACTGTATGATTTAATTACATGTATGTTCAAACTTCACATAGTATATGCTGTAACCAAGGTCCAATGGTTGGAAAGAAGGCTGCAGCATTTCCAGACAATGCTTCCGCTTATGGTTGCCTCACTTCACATGTAACACTGGCTATTTAGAAGCTGCTGGTGAAACAGGCCCAAGTGCAGAGGTTACAAGCACCCTTTGTTTCTTCCAAACAGGGCTAGAAAATAAATTAGGCACGTGGCTTGGTTTTACAGAGTTACAGGCTGAATTTACTGATTGCTCCAAAGGTCTGAAAACTGCATCACTTACTTACCCCAGTGGATGAATATAGGATTAGGCAGGTGAAACAGGGGACGTCTTTGCTTAATCACTTGCTCAAGCACTGGTGATATAGCTCAGGTTTTCAGGAATGGGTATTGGTGGTGGTTTTATTTTTTCCCTTGCTGTTGCAGCTGACTAAATTCAGTGTAGGATGGCAGCATGGGGATGAGACTTCTGTGTGCTGGCAGCTTTAATACACCCTTCACAGATGTTCTTTCTCCTCTTTTCTCCTATTCAGGGAGATACTAGAGCAGCTTTGAGGGGAATCATGAAGGTGGTGCACAGTAGATGTGCCTTGGCATCCTGGGGTGTTGGCATATCTTCAATGTTAAGTGCACACACGCATGTCCATTGCCAGGGGTGCAAGAGCTTTGGCTTCTGTCATGCTACAGCCTGTGTAACAGTGGGTTGCAGTGTGGAGAATGACCCCAGGACTGCAGTAAGCACAAAAAGGCATTTTGCAGCCACCAGGTCACCAGGGGACAGTGTGGGTCTCACATGAGCTAGGGGCTTCCTAGTGCATCCCTACAAGGAACCATGGCTAGTCAGGCTGCAGGGCTGAGGGCCAACTCCTCTGGTGCACTGCCCTACCCCTGCCAAACAGACCTCATTGTCTCCAGCAAGTGTATTTCAGCTTGTGATGCCTGGATACCTGGCTGAGGAGCACTCGTACCTTGATCTAGTCTGAAAGGAATGAGAAAAGCACACTCACTCATGCTGTACAACATTCTGCTTATGTGAAGGGATCCCTGTAGCAGTCAGAAACACGTTAAGCATCTACAGGTTAGTTTTGGGGCCTGGAAGCTGAGCCTTGCTGCCCAGAGGAGTGCTGGAAGAGCAAATGTAGCAGTACTTGCAAAACAAGTTTTAGCACCTTCATCCAAGGAGCTCAAAAAGTTGCTGCTCAAAGGTGGCTGGGGGAAGAGCGTGTGTGCACACAGAGGTGTTCTGGTTCTTGTTGCTTTCCCTTCTGTTGTTCAGTTTCATGACGGGTAGAAAACAAACGCGGTTTTGCTGGCAGAGCGTTGTGTTAACTGCCAGCGTAGCCAGGAGATGCCGTGTTGCCGGGGGCGGGGCTTTGGTACGCGTGGGTATGGCTGCACCGCGGCTCCGGTGGACAAGGATGCGGCACACGGGCACCCCCCGCCCGGCCGTGCCTGAAGAGCCGGCTCCCTCCAGAGGGAAGAGCTGGCCATCGCACGGATTGAACGCGCGCACGGGGAAGGAGCCCCTGGAGAACTACTGCCGGGATTTGCAAATATGAAGTCTGAGAGGAAAATACTGTTGGTTTTTTATTTTTTAATAAAGCAAAGATTTGATACTTTAAGTAAACCGGAATAAATAAGGAAGGGCAGTAATCTGAGAGTTAGAATTTGAAGATAATGAATCAGCAATAATTAGGCTGTTGCTAGAAACAAACATGAAGAGTCCGTCCAGTCTGCTAGTGCAGAGACTTGTATGCTGTATGTAACTTTTTTCCTAACGTGTGCAGGTTTTTCCTTCATTTGCTCAGTAAGATACTTAATTTACATGAGTGTTTGACATGAGATTAAAGCAATCCTATCCAATGATTTCTGTTACTGGTCATTATCATGAGCACAGTGTGTGCTTATAAAGTGTACTCTCTGTTAAAGTGAGAGACACCCATTGTCTGTAGGAATCTAATCAGTGTATAATAGGTTTGTTAATCTCCAAGAATAGTTTTTCTTTGTTCAGTGTGTTGTACACACAATCAATGCAAAAAGCAAGAGCTAGTTTTGAAGATACACATTCACTTTGAAAAATATGGACATGTGCCATATACACTGTGTATGTAAATGTACAACTCTGCTTTTCAAAGGTCCATCTCCCTTTAGGAAGTCTGTGTAAAGTACTGTATGTGTTGCATATGCCAGAAAAATGTATTCATTCCCCCCCATTAATAGAAATGACCTATTATAAATTTACCAAAGATACCACGGTTTTATAAATTGGCCACATATGTCTGTGTAATATATTTATTATATCACATTTCATAGCATTTCTGTTTTATGAAATTCAGCCCTGAATATGTCACATATGTTTTGCATATATGTGCAATACTTGGCTGAGTATATCTGAGTAAAGTATGATAAATGTGTTCTTTCCACATGGGAAATTAAATGTTTTTCCAGATTTTATAAAAAAAAGTTCATGAAGAGCAACCTATACAAAATAATTACAATAAATCACTACTATTTAGGTTAAAATTATAATTTTGAACTCGTAACAAAATGATTAAGAACAAAAGCCAGGAAAGTCACATTTAGGACCTAATTCTATAAGGAGGCAGAGCAGCATAAAGGGAAAGAGAGCATATGCATTTCAAGGCTAGCTGCTGCATGATGTAAAGTCATGCGAACTTGTATAGCAACTTCCATCTTGTGCTCCCAGAGTGATTCTGCAGCTGATAAAGGCTCACCTCTCATCACCTCCCTGAGAGGATGAACATTTCATGCAGTGTGCCTCATTGAGAAAGCAAGTGCCCTTTTACGTCAGTTCTAGCCTGAGTTCCAGTGACAGAATTTTTTTAGTTCCTGTATGAACAGCTCTTAGTGGTCATTGGTAGATGGAGAAGGAAAGGGTATGTTTTCCTGCAACCAGATGCTAACTAGCTCTGGTCACTGATCCAGCAGCTGTTCCCATGGGCAGGACAGGACAATTCGGGTGCTGCTGCTGTGTTCTGTACTTGTCCATAATAGGGGTAATTGCACAAGTGCCTAGGTACTCACACTGAAGGCCTTGGACTGGACCTGTAAATTGCAAAAGGAAGTTAAAAATGGAACGAACAACACGTGAAACTTACTGAAGCACTTTCATGTGAGGTGTTTGCACTGTTAGTTTTTCCATGGTCTCAGCTTGGCTGATGGACAAGGGCTCTGCATTTGTGTTTGCTTTTTTTACTGTGCTTGCTTAGTGCTCCCATTGTCCCTCATTCCGGGAGGTGGATAATTCCCCTTCTCCCTCAGTGCCCCAGCCTGCCTGCTTCAGCTGGTTTTTGGCTGGGGTGTGAGCTCCAGCAGTGGGCAACCAGAGACAGCACTGCCAGTGGAGGGGTTGCAGGTGAAGCTGTCCCATTGCAACCACCTTAAAAGGACGGAGGAGAGGTGGTGAAAGGGCAGTGCGGCAGCCCTCCTTCCAGGCTGTTTTTATTTGAGCACTGCCTTAAACATGAACTGAGTCTTTCATTCTATTCTCTTTCCTGCTTGTTGTCAACTCCTTCAAACCAGATGAGCTCAAGAGATAAAGACTCAATGTCTCTATTTAGCATGATGCCAAGCCTGCATGCCATCAAAACATCTGAGGCAAAAAAATCTGAAAAGACAGTACTTACCATAAGTATGATGTTAAAAGCAGCCTAGATACTTTTCTGTGAACACAGTGCATCCATGAATCACTGAGATTTTATATCAGCATTTTTTTTTTCAATTACTATGAAGACAAATGCCATGTCCACGTTCTCTGCCATGTTGTAAGTTATTACGTAGGCCCAATGCACCAACTTCCTCCTACCTATGGCAGAACCTGTTCATAGGAAGCAGTGCCATGGGTGCCTGGAAAAGGTGCCTTTGCACGGATCACGTGCCAGAGCTATGGCGCAGAATAATGATGACGAAGCATTTTAACATCCTCCCTAGATTCCCCAGGCTGGACGTAATCAGGATCATTCAGCCCTGCAACTGGTAGGAAAGAACGTTGCTGTCCAGAATGTGCCAAAACATTTCTATATTTTTTTGCTGCCTTAATTTACGTGTTTGTGTATACTGTGAATAAAACTAGGAGGAAATTGCATCCATCTGTAATCTCAATCTAATGTAACAGCTGTTTTGTGGTTTATTATTATTATTAAATTAGAACGTCAAATTGTAGTGGACACTGCCATGTTACTCTCTTGTAAGGAGGTAGTCAGGGATGTGCATGTGACTTCTTCAAGACCGCAGTCCCTTGTGCCTCTGTCTCCAGTGGCACTGTTAACATTTGGCATTATGTCTGTTCATAGTAGAGAAATAAATATATGCTCCTCTGGGTGAACATAGGCTTATTTAGAGGTGCAGGCTGCAGTTTACAGGATTTCCTAATGCAGATACTTCTGAAACTGAAAGGAATTGTTGTACAAGTTAATGATGACAGAGCTATCACCCTATGCTTGCTGTTGGTACTTCTCTTCCCTGCCATCCTTGTTCTTTTACCATTAGGAATCTGTCACCTTGCTGGAGGTGGCTGCTTCATGGCTCTTCGTCCTTTCCAGAATCTTCATATCGCTGAATATAACAGGGGCAAGTTGCTGCTTTGTTTTAATTTACTCCCTCACTCCACCCCCCTTCCCCTTTTTTTACAGTACTGAAAGGCAAAGCAAATTCCTCTGAGATACGTCAGAATGAAGCAGTACCCAGCAATGCTGATAGAACGTACAGGTCTATTTCATGCTGTTAATCAGAGTCACAACTGAGAGATTAAGTGGTTTAATAATACATTATAGTGTAATTTTTTTTTTTATTGAAGTGGAATAATCCACAAATACAAAATTTACCTCCTCAGACATGAAGATTAAATGTGTTTGGGGATGTGTCACTATTGAATGTATCTGGGGGGGGTTACTACTGCTGGGACAAAATTCTTTTACTCATTCTGAGTAAATGCAGTTGATAGCTTCAGAAACGCATAGGGGAGCAGATGGCTCAACCCAAACAGACCTGTTCTTTGTGGTGGTTGATAAGGAGTGGTGGTAAATAAAACCATACACAAGAATGGCTCTGTGACTAACCAGCCAACTCTGCTGCTGGGCTTGTCTTGATCAAAAGGGATGACAGTATGTGGTAAGGTTAGGGGACAGAGAATTTAGTATCCAGAACATGGCTACTTGCTCCATGCTTACCCTGATGTTGTTGGCAAGTTTTAAAACTGGTATGCTTCAGTTTAAGTCTATTAAAAAAACTTCCATGTCTATCTGCTGCATATGATAATGTGGATGTGTGTGTGGGGGGTGGGGGGGTGGGTAGGGGGGTGGTTGCATTTAATTTTATACTGTGAGATCCTTACATTGCCAAAAACCTCCCACCCAATATGAACTTATTTCTTGATAGTTTTATTCACCTCCAGCATGACCCAGAAGAGTAGGGCATGGATTAAATGCAGTCAGGTTTACTTGGAAAAATTACTCTAGCAGGGGTACTCAGGCAGGCATTTCAGAATACTACAAACAACAGAAAAAAACATGCCTTCTTCCTTAGTCATTGCCATCACTTGATTGGTAGCATGCTGGTCATGCTTAAACATCAAACTTTGTGTCTCAACATTGATGTAACATTGTCTAGTATTAATCCAGACAGTCATGTGCCATGCTTTATGTAATGATCCATACACCACAGACACACAGCCAGAAAAGGAAACACATTGATTTAGTGCTCAGTAATCCTTGTTTAATCCTCAGTCCTTTGGTTTACATCACTAACATGGCTCCTGCAGTAGTCAGTGTTCTATCTTTGTTCTTGGCAGAGTGAATTAAAGATTTATTCATTTGTAAGTTGGCTTTGGAGACGCATCTTAAACGTGCTAAAAATCAAAACAGTTAGAAGCCAGTACTGACTGAGCTATAAAAATCTGCTCTTTAAAACAAAATTCTTTGCAACAATCCAAGTCAAGCTGCAGAGCAATTTATTGGTTTACTAATGCATTGTATAGGGCAGTTAACAACTGTCTCATTGCAAGCCCTCAGCCTACATCCTTCTTTACTCATTACTACAAATGCAATTAATCTCCTCATTCCTTGCTCATCTACACCTAGGACTGCAATGCTTTATGGCTCATGTATGGATAAGGGAAAGGGGTTGGAACTAATGGATTCATTTGCAAAAAATGTTAGAGGGTCAGAGATCACCATTCGTTCCAGTGGTGATAAATATTCCATGTAATCGCTGCACAAATGCTAGTGTTGGGGATTTATTTCTATTAGTTTATGAATGCTGGTTGCTTTCTTCCCTCTCATGGTGCCAAAGATGGTGATTTTTGGGAGGAAGCCTTTTGTAATAATTTAGCTGTCATCACCTTCACTCCTGAATCCTTTAGGCCAGGTACAGGCTAGCCCTGTTCCTTTCTGGCAGGTGAGATTCCAGAGCTAACTCCAGCAGCTTAAGGTGGCTCTTCACTCACAACCTTCCTGCTAGCAAGTTGGCTGAAATCTTGAGTGATAATCATACCCATGTTATGACTGTAAAAGGCTTTAATTTTTAAAAATTCTTTTATTTTAGAAAATTAATAATTGTTAACTTCCTAAAGGCAAGCAGGCCACTGTATTTTACAGTCTATAGCAATACAGAGGGTCATTCCTGCTGGAAATCATTCTACTTTGGGAAAGTCCAGGTCAGTTCCTTAAGCAAATAAACTTTCAGAAGTAGTTCACTTTCTAAATATGACATTTAGGCTCAGCTCTAAATCAAATGAATGTAGTCTGGTTGCTCATTTCAAGGAAACTGTGTGGAAAAAAAAATTCCCTTTACCAAGTGTTTAAATAAAATCAGTAGTGATATAAAGTATTAATGAATTAATTGTTGTAATGTGCAAAAGTATCACACAGATAGTTCTTTGGTAACAAGAGGTAAAGTAGTAGAGGATGGGTCTGTTCCTGCAAACAGACCTGCAACACGTCCTTCCTCGGGAAGCTGATGAAACTCTTTACCGCTGTGTCTGTCTGCTAGCAAGATTACAGATGCAGTTCATGCCCTCATTTTCAGTTTATGCTTGCATGACTGAGTTTATTTTTAAATCTACCTAGTCAGACAAACATAAATATTTAGCCCCCAGCAAAGGGCAGGAAGTTAGTGAAGGTACATAGTAATCCTTAGAGTATCTTCCCCTGGGAATCTCTGGAATTACTTCAGACACCGACATGGACAGTAAATGGCACTTTTCAGAGAAAATACTCAAAGGTTCTTTTCACTCTTACTAAGATATGAGGTACTAAACTGTTCTTCCTAGGGGGCTGCCACTGTGCAAATAGCATAGAATTTGCATCAAGTTGTTTCCTACACTGGAAGGTGCAGTTTGTGTATTGCTCTGTGGCCTGAGGTCTGGAACTGCATGGCAGCGGCTGTGAGCCAGCCCATCCGGCAGCTGTGCCAGGAGCAGAAGCCAGGCTGTGCCAATGCCTTCGAGCCCCACGGTGGCCCTGGAATATTAGGTGCTTCTATGTGGCATCTGGAACAAGGGTGTCCTGAGCATGGAGCAGCCCTCAAATGCTGGAGAGTTTGCATCTTAGTCGCTGCTTCAGTCTTGAAACTGGCATTTCACTGCTTACAATATTCTGGTGGGACAGCTGCCTTTTTCTGGGAAAAGGATGGGAGCAGAGAGTGAGTACTTCTTTTCTACCAGGATCAGGCTGAGCCCTTCTGATTTCCTACTATAACCACTTGCCCAAGATGGGCGAGCCCTGGATATCCTGTCATTTTCTGCTGGATGAGCATTAAACTTACAGCTCAGTTATGTTGAAATTGCCCAACTGTGTAGGCTGCTGTTTGCTGCCAGGGAGAAGAGGCATGGTTGCACCCTTCAGGCCTCTCCACCACCCCACCTCCCCCCCCCAGGGCTACTGCAGAGCAGCTCTCAAGTCCATTAGGAAGAAGGGAGGAAAAAGGAACTGGGATACACATTTGAGAGAGGAAATTGAGTGTTGTTCACACACAGGGACTGACTGTATCTTGATGGTTGTGGTGGTTTTGGTTTGTGTGGGGGTTTTGGTTTTGGGTTTTTTTTTTTTTTTGAGCAATAAGCTGTGGAAACCTAAATTTTGCTCAGAAGCTTGCAAGTTTTTCAGGTAGTCCAAAAGCCTGTAGGGCTCCAGCACTGGGCAAGTCCCATGCCTGTTGTAGCAGGAGCCCCAAGGATGTGTTCTTGGCCTTGATCTGTGCAGCATTATGGTAGCAGCTGTGCCTCTAGCCCGGTGCCTTGGAGTTGAGGTGGGGGATAAAGTGCTAATTTTTTACACAGGACACCTAGATCCATGCTTGAGGGAATGCAGAGCTGTTTTTCACCTTCCAGGACAGTTCAGTGCCCAGCCACCAACTTGACAGTCTTTTTTTTAGGTCATGGACCTTCATCAGCTTTGCTTCAAGGCTGTTGATTAAAAAGTTGCAGTGATTACACAAATTAAAGCATAAGATGGAGACTTGGGTTCTACCATTTATTTATGATTTAGCTTATTTATAATGTAAATGGGACTAAAACCCATGTGTGTAGCCACTGGGTTATGTCCTTTTAAAAATTAAGTGATTGTGAAATTGTTCTCATCCAGCAGAGTTTCTGTTTGCAGAGCACCACTCAAATGGGAGACACCGAGCTCAAGGCTGCCTGACTGGCTTTGTGTGTGGTGCAGTTCGGGATGGGACAGCCAAAAGGAAATCTCTTTGCAAACTCCCTGTGACTGGTCCCTGGACTACATACAACATTCCCTATATTTATTTATTTATATGTGTCTTTGTTTCTTATCTATGTCACTTCTGATGTACTTTAAGGAAAAAGGGAAAAAGCAAAAAAGAAAAAAAAAAATGTTTCTTCCAGCAGCAGATTTGTGGAGAAGGACCCTGGCTCATTCCATAAGGCTGCTGGCCTGGAGCCTCTTGTATGGTGTCAGTAGCTCCTCCTTTGTGTGGGAGGTGGATGATGGGTTGAGATGAGAGCACTTACTATCTACACAACTGTCTGGTAGATGTAACGAACACCAGCACCTTGCCTTGACTTGGGATCACCCAAAATTAGGCTTTAACGTTCAACTGCAGCGTGATCTTCCATGCAGCTACTGAACAGTAAAGAAATAATCAGAGAAATGCATTATTTAAAGTGTCATCCAAATGTGTCACTCCAACATGTGCAAGGCCAAGCTTTATTTAGGAAAGCCTGGCAACAGTATCCTGTTTCTGTGTTTTAATGGAAAGAACATCAGGCTTCGTGTTTAAGGCTTTTAGTCCAAGAGCATTCTCTCTCTGTAAAGCACAGCTGGATAGCAGACCCAGACCTTAATTTGCTTGTGTCTTTTCCCTGAAATAATTTCTGAAGTCTTTTGATGTTGCTGTTCACTACATTTCTGGTGATTTTTTGCTTTGATATCCAGCTCTGAACAGAGGCAGAAACATGTATTTCCAATAAAGTGTCAACAGTGCTGAGCCTGGATACAAAGCACTTCAGTTTGTAAAGCCCAGTTCTACTTTCCAGGCTGCCTCCTTTTAACAAACTGGCCCTTGCTAATTGCTTCAGTGCATCAGTTTAATGGCAACTTACAGTTGAATAAGGCATCTATGAACACACTTTTTTATGTCTAACGTGCTTTAAAGGAATGCTATTGCTGTGCCACTATTCAAACAAACAAACAAAAATCCCACAATGAATGAATTTCAGCTTCCATGACCGTAGAGACAAGTTAATGGAGCCATTTGCAGTGTGTGGATAAGGATTTATCCATGCAATTCCCCTAACTGTTAATGGGAGTTGTGTAGCCGAATCCCAGACTTGCTCTGCTGAAACTAACTCTCCAAGGAGAAGGGTGCTAATTGGATTGCTGACTTTAAATCCTTCAGCTCGTCGGTCTATGGAAAGGATTTAAACACTGACTCTGTAAAAGGCTTTACATAGCTGTGCAGTGCAGTGCAGGGGAAGATTTTTGTCTCCCCCCTTTCTTTCTTGTGATTAATTGTGAGGCTTGAGGTGACAGGAGACATAATGAAATTCATAAATGCCAAAGGCCGTCCCTAGTCACATTCCTGGCTGTTGGTTTAAGTTAGAAACTGACAGAAGTGTGAACAAATCAAGGTTGTTCTGCTAGCCTTTCAGTTAGGGAGAAGAAAAAGTAACTGACAATGAGAAACCACTGGAGGTGGTTTAATGGGTATAAATTTTCAAGAAAGACTGATTCAGATTCTTGGATACATAAATGACTTACAAACAGATGTATTCTGCCCCCACCCCAGTCTGAGGGATTCCAGTCCTTTTTTGCAAAAAAATATATTGGCACAAGTTATTTAAGGAACCTGCCAAAGAAAAGCTGTCCCAAAACCTGTAGAAAGTGTCTTGTTTGTGACTGGCCTTGCTCTGCTTGTTACAGATTGCAGAAATCCACTCTCCTCTCTGGAAAACACGACTTGCAGCTTGAACAAGCAGCATAAAAATTAACCTAGACCCCTCACTTCAGTCTGGAAATACATTCTGCTGCTTCCTCACATCCAGGTTTGAATTACAGTGTAAAGAATTTCTTCACCAATCCTGTTTTCCCAGGCCACACCAGTGCAGAACATGTCATGTCTGAGTATATATTGACCAGATACTGATGCGGTGATCTTTTGAGCCAGCTGCCAGCAGTCTCTCACTGGGGTTTTTGTGATCTGAGAAGGACACACAATGGACTGTTGCTGTGTGGTAGTCCAGCACTGCTAAGGGCTTCAGTTTTTTCCAACCAAAGATCCTGATGCGATGATCCCACCCTGCTGTTGCTATAATCTTCTTGTCTGGACGGATGGTGATCTCAGATATGCCGGCATTGACAAGTTCCTGTGTTTTGGAAACCTGTGTGAGAAAGTCATAGATGAGCTCTGTTCAAAAATAGGAGAAAAAGGAACCTTTGGGGATTTTAGAAGGTTTAGTGTCCTCCCCATGCACACAGGTAGTATGGAGTTTAGAGCACATGGTGGATTATGCCTTAGTGAGAACAATTAGACAGAGATGGGAAAGACCTTGAGTCCATCTCCAGCACCATTCTCTAAAATCAAAGCATGTCTTGTATGTTTCTAGTTTATATTGCATTTACAGCTATTTATATTCTGTCACAAGTAAAGCTCTGACTGAAGACTGAGACCCAGAGATGTGCTCTTTTCTTCCAGCTATGCTTGTGTGAGCTGCAACGTATATAAATGGCTGCAGCCATATACATATAAATATTTTTTCTTTCCCTGTTTCTGCAAGATTCCCATGCTGAGATTCTAGGCTGACATTTAAACTACCTGCTACTTATTCCTACTACTGTGGTCCCTTTGCCTTTACTAGGCAAAACCCCCAGTAAGCTGTGGTAGCATTTACCATAGTCTTGAGAAAGGAATGCTTCCAGGAATTAGGTTACAGTATCGGGAAATCTGTATTTCTAGCACTCCTTCCCAAGAGACTTTTATTTACACCAAATTCCAAGAACAGGATTACATCCAAGTTATTGATTTCAACCTTGGAAGCCTTTTGTTACTGTTTGGAGACTACTGGGGCACAAGTTTCTGAGAGGCACAGTTAAATTGGAAGGCATTTTAGCTTCCTTCAGGAGGCACTGGGGTTGCACAGGACTTAGTCCCTGGAAAGAAGAGTGTTCACTTCACTGTCATGAACTTCCCCTGAAGCACAGCGAAAAGCTCAATATAAACACTTTTGCTGTTCTCACCTCAGGTAACTTGTATTAGTCAGCTGGCCACCTCTGAAACGCATGCAGCGTGTGCCCCAGAGTGTGTGTGTGCACACGTGTGTGCATCCATGCTGAAATAGCTCAGCTTTTGTCACAGTGTGGAAAACACCTTTTGGGCGTATGCTGACCTTGAAGTGCTGTTATTTATAAGCACAACTGGAAATGATGTGTTAATGCCACCATCTACCTTAAGACTGAATCTGTAGCTATCTTGTACCAAAGCTTAATATAATCCAGTGCATATTTTAATAAGCTGTGTGTTTGCTTTCGTTTCCTGAGGTGGGAGGGGATCAAGAAGCATATTACATCTGAGTTCCTCTCCTCTGCAAAGGACATTCCATGACGCACAGTTAGTACCAGGTTACAAAGAATATATTAATTGCTAATAATTTAACTATTATACTGGATGTAGAAAACTAAAACTCCACAAATGCTGCTCAAAGTTGGTTTCAAATGCAGTCAAACATATCATGGAATCATACAGGCACAAAGATAGAAGCAATCTTTTTCCACCTATATGACAACTGCCCAGCTACTCAGCTGAACAGCAAAAGATGGGAAATTCAGTGAGGAAAAAAAAGGCTAAATGAAACTTAATGTGCTTCTTGCATGCTAAATACATTCCTCTTTTAGACAGGGCCTGACAAATGTGTCTACAACCAGTTCAGAACAGAGGACAGCAAGTTTTGCACAAGCCTTATGAACAGTGGGAGGTTGTATGTGGGCCTTTGTGAGGCTACTACTGTAAAGGCTGTGTTTTTTGCTAGTATGTATGAGCTTCCAAACTCCCCAGTTAAACTAATGTAGCACGGCTTCAGCATGATTTTTTTGTCGGCGTATGCACACTGGCAAGGGAAGGATTTATTACATCACCAGCCTGGCAAATGTAAGATGGGCTTTACACTGTAACTGAGATTATTAGCTAATGGCTATAACCAATCCTGGGCGTGGTGCTTCCCATCATTACTGTCAATTACGTGGGTAAGATCCATACAGCAAAATCAGGGCGACTGGGAGAAACTGCATGACATCAGCAAGCTACAACTTGAAAACGAAGCCTATAATGGGGATGCCTTTTGGCTATGGAACATGAGGGAACAGTGGGCATTTGTGCATGATGTGCAAATACAAGAAGTGAGAGAGAAAAACAAAAGCAGAACAACTTGCTCAAGGTACATGTAGTCAGGTGAAATTCCAGTGCCAGGATTTGTGCCATCCAGTCACTTACGGGCAACTACTGCAGTCAAATCATCATTTCCTAACCAGAAAACCAGCTTGTAATTAAGAAAACAAAGAGGTAAAAACAGGTGAGCTGCTTTCAGCCAGTCATGACCAATGATACCTTCATCTATTATCAGATGCATTAAGAAATTTTGGCATGCTCAGGCCATCAGATATCTACCTCTCCTTCCCTCCTTAACACATGCTGTCTATGATTTTTCTTTTTTCTTTCCTTTAAGCTCCCTCTCATACACCCAAATTATGTCTCTAAGTCCTATTCTTAGAAAAATAGCCAAGAGAGCAGCAGCCTTAGCTGCAGCATTTGAGGGAAAAGCCTCAGCAACCCAACCAGCAAAGCTTGTGTGCTTACTTACATTACAGCTTACAGAATTTTTTTTTCTTGTCACAGATAAAGAAGCTGTTGTGATGATCTGATTTCTGAGTTCTGCTTTGTTTATTCACCTGCAGAAGCTGTTTACTCCTACATTCTACCACAAACATCATCACATAATTACATTATCTCATCCAAATCAGAAGGCTTGTAACCAATCCAATCATTTGCTGACAGTGATGATTTCAGCAACTTTCTTGTAGAAGACAATACACCAAACTTTCCCCATAGCAATAAACCATGAAGTTACCTTCATCATCTATTTGTTGACACACTGGAACATTGCCACTTAAAACAGAGCTGAGGTACCATCATTGCATCATTATTTCTCCCACAGCAGATAGCTATGCACCACATTTACTTATTAAAACCTTTTAGAATAAAAATAATGTGCCACTGAGTGGCTTTCCAACGTCTACCATTACCTCAGGTACCTGGAATGTCAAGGGAAAAATCCCCATCTGGTTTATATTATTAATGCAATAGTGGGGAAAAACTCAATCTATGTTCTTGACAATCTCTAGTGCTCATATGAAAGATGCATTTTATTAGGGCATTCACACTATGTATGAAGCACAGGAGCATTACTTATAGTTTAGAGCATTTGTCATTGAAGGCCTTCTGAGAAAAGCTACTATCTCTGTGTGATGTGCTGAAGACGTAACTAATCCTGCATCTCCTGAGAAAGTGACTACTCTCTGAAAAACAATACCTGCAATAGTTCAGGTGAACAACTGTTTATTTTTCCCAGGAGTCACACCTGTACCCCTGCATTAAGGTTAACTCATAACTGAAATGTGCTGTGGAGAACAATCTTTTTCTTTAAAATTAGGAAAAAGCTATGCTATAATATGAAGGAGCAGTATCCTTTACAACACCAGAGTGAAGCTTTAAGAAGCTTGTAATAGTTTCAATACCAAATTTCTCACTGGCCCGTACCTGCTCACCTTCCTTCTCTTCCCTGAGCTAAGGACACCAGGTGCAGGTGTGTGCCAGTAGTGACAGAAAGGCTGGGACAGGGTGAGGGCAAACGTAACATAAAACCCCAAACCAAAACCCCCCAAAACCAAAACTCAAACCATGACAACTGTGGACCAGACGTGTTAAAACTCTTCTTTATCCCATTTGTTTAGAATGCCTTTGCTGTTTCCTGAGCACCTAGAGCACCTCTTCATGTCTTACTGCTTGTTGAAGTTGGTGCTTGCCTCAGTGAGCACCATGTCCTCCAAACTCCCATCTCAGCTGGATGCATTCACACTACATGCACTGAGGTCTCAGGTGCCCTACTGCTCCATAACTGGCAGTTCTGTGGTGATGCCTAACAGAATCTATCACAGTGTCCCCAGGTCACCACTGGATGTCTTGTTCTCTTCCTGTAATGCTGTTCAGAAAACAGCATTAACTTGCCACACTGCCTAAAAGATCTGCAGAAAGGCTCTAAGCTGTAGCAGTGATAATTGGTTGTCCATGAACTGGTGTCTCCAGCAGCTCTTTTCTCAAGGGTGATATAGGGACACATGGAGGGTGACTCAGGTCCTCTTCACTGGGTGTTCAGAGGACAACTGCCACTGTAAAAAAAAGCTAAAGCATTCAGCAATGGAGAGGCTATACAGGGGCCATTTTAAATTTCGTGAGCCTTATTTATGTACTTCATTTCCACACCTAGTTTAAACCTACTTAACCCCTTGGCTCTGTTGGAACACTTGCTAAATTTGTGGAGATTAAGCAGTATTTATTGCCATTCACTAGCAATGGTGATTGTGAGACCTCCTGCCAAAGCAGCGGTTCCAGGTATGCATAGCTCAGGCACAAGCCAGTATAGCCAATCAACTTATTTTCCCTGTCTCCAGCTAGGGCTCTAAAGGTGCCAAAGGAAGTTGGTTGCCTGAACCTTTTGGCCTCTGGGTGCTAGCTGGGCTACTCCTACTTTATTTTTTTTTTTTTTTCTTGAAGTATTTCATGGACTATTTCTGTCTTTCTCACAGTGGAAAGAAACCTCTATCCATTCAAGCAGAACCTTTGGAAAAGCAATCCTTTGTTTCTCATTTTTGTAACTCATTTATAACGTTTAGGACATTCCAAGAGCTGGATACTACTAACATGATAAATGAAGATGCAGAGGCAATGGCTTGAGTAATGCTAGGCTTGTGTGCCTGTTGCAAGTTTGGTAAAACCAGAAACATGTGAGAGAGTGTTTTTCCTTTTTTTTTTAAAAATCCTCACCATCTTTTGCTAAGCCTAGTCACATAGCACAGACATTCTAACCAGTCTGTGATTAATTAGACAGAGATCTGCAACAACTCCTCTTCATGACTAAATATTTTTTTAGTCTATCAAACTGTTAGTGCAAAGTGGGATAAATGACACTAGAGGGCCAGTGATCCTGACCTGGAGGTTCTGTTGCTCATTGAGGCTCCAGATGCTAAGCACCTTTTCAGATGAGCCCGAGATCCCCTTGGCCTTCTCGGAGTCAAAGTCAAGGCTCATCACTGGCTCCTGGTGGCAAACAAGTCGGCTCAAAGCTTTTCCCATCGACAGATTCCAAAGGACCACTGATCCATCTTCGTAGCCAGCCAGAAGCAAAGGTTGTGAACCACAATTGTGCTGATCAAAAGAAAAGCAAAATTGTTTGAATAGTAAACGGTCTGATAGGAAAATTATGAGCCCCAGGTAGGTTTCAGCCCAAGCACCAAGAAAATAAATTAAAATGCTGACTGGTGTAGAAGTGAAAACTTTAGGTCTGAATGTGAAAGTGCAATAATCCAGCCACTTACAGGAAGAGTTACATGGTAACTGCTCACATGCACTTACGGTTTTTCTATCTCCATCTACAATTCTACATTTTATATACATACAATATGTATCTAATATACACATATATTCACAGACACACACACATATAGAAAATTTATCTCTGCAAATCAAACTGTTGCCCTGCATAACACCTAAAAAGAGGCTGCCTGAGGTTTTCAGAAGTTTCATGACCTGAACTTTGCTTTTGTTCCTTAAAAAAAAATAATAGAGCATCTGGGTTACTATCAAGCTATACAAACCTGTATGGACATTGAAAGAAGTGCCATGCTTAAAGATTCCAGTTTCACATTGCCAAGTGTAGGGTTACACGTTGGGATCGTTTACCCGAGTGCACCACAGTGCTTCAAGGTAAACACTGAACCTCTCATCGGGAATCTCTGGGTGAGTCACCAAGGGGTTAACGGGTGCCCGAGTCCCACTGTAACCAATTGAAAGCTATTTTGATTAATGATGTCACAGGCCAAAGGGCATGGCACCCTGGGCAGACACCTAATTTATTTAAGCCTCTGAAATAACTCAAAGAAGGGAACATTACTGGATTACATGTCACACTTAAGAAAAATATTCATCATTGCTCCAGCCAAAAGACTAATGACCCTGTGAGCAGTAACTGGTTATGTGAGTGAAGATGCAAATCCCTAATGAAAAGCAACTAAAAACCAGGCATCTGCTAAAGTCAGTTGCTTCTTTAACAGAAGAAACATCAAAATAGATGCTGAGATTGTGATCAGCTCTTGCATGGATCTCTTACCCTAAGAAATGTATCCAACAGCTTATTTGGCTCTTTCCAAACACTGTCTGATCCTACAGGAATCGTCTGCTTGATATTCAGTTCAAAGTAAAGCTAAAGGGCATTTATAAAGAATTATTTTTTTACTGGCATCACCATGTTGAATGAGATTCTTCAAACTTACTGTCAGTGTCATGATACAAACCTGCAGTGGCCAAAGGCTCGCTGCCTCTATTAATGGTCTGGACTATTCTCCCACCGGTTATTATTTGTTCTAGGGGGAGTTAAACTAACAAGAGATGGGTGGTCTAGGTAATAAGACTGCTGAGTAAAAGCCTCATGTTCTTTCTCAGATTTATTCAGCCTAAAGAAGTGTTTAAATGAGGAATGGATCTCACTGAGTGGGAAATAAAATTGCCCCATAAAAGACGGAAACCAGGGGAAATCCCCTGCATGGTCTTTCTGAACAGTTCTGCCCACACCTGGGGACCTGCAGGAGCCTCATTCCTTGCTTTAAGGTCCCTTTTCTTTTGTGCTGGCTGGAAAGGCTCACAAAGAAGATGTCTCATAATGCCCAGAACCGTGCATGACTTTTCCATCAAATTTTTGATTTGCTAAAAAACCAAAAACCATCAGAGCAATGAATATCTGTCAAATATATGTGAATTAACATTAACTCATCATGCTTTGGGGATGAAGAGAACCTGGTTTTTAATACCAAGGGAAGGTATGGATGAAACCAACATTTGAGATGTTATTTATATTTAATAAAGGGTAAAAACCTTCAAAGCAAACCGAAATATTTCATAGGTTCTTAAAGTTTTTTTTAAAAATCCCCCTGTTATTTGTATGGCTCTTCTGTGAGCACATGACTGCTCCAGAACCCCAGGGCTCTACAGAAGGTATAGCTTTCATTAGCCAATAAACAAGATTTGGATCACAGAATCATAGAACCGTTTAGGCTGGAAAAGACCTTTTAAGATCATCGAGTTCAGATGTAAACCTACGCTGCCACCCAAATCCAGCACTAACCCATGTCTGAGAGGCTCACCTTACTCCCCAGACATGAGGAGGGTTGGCTCCTCTGCCTCACTCAAAACGGGATGGGCAGATTTTCATGGATGCTCATAACCCTCTCTGAGGTGAGGGATGGGCGAGTGCTCAGCATTATGGGGAATGCCAAGCATAACCTATTGTTTTGTGGGGGGCTGTGGGCACCTTAGCTTAGATTTGAAAACCGGTAATTTGCAGGTGAGACCTAAGACAGCTTATTTTAAAAAACAAAGTATTGTTTTCTGTGAAATGAAGGTCTTGCACACTACTTCCTAACTTCCCCCTACTATATACAGTGTAATATTTCAATGTGTACATATACGTGAACTTAAACAATAAAAGCTATTGAAAGATCAGGGGAGCTCTGGAGTCTGACGCCTGGACTCACCGAGCAGCAGCTCACAACAGCCTTTTTATTGCAGTTCCCAGTAACAGACACGTTTGGCCAGAAGTCTTCCCCATTCATGTTTGGTTTCAGTGGAAAACATAAATGATAAATCATTGTTCTTCCTAAGCAGAACATTTTGTTGTTGCATTTGGATAATTGTCAAGGAAGGAAGAAAAGGTGATCTGCTGTCAACTCAACAGGAATAATTGCTATAGTTTATATAAAGTAATAACTCTGCGTTTCCAGTTTCTACATGTATTATTCCTGTTGAATTATTTTGTTTGGGCCGTTACGCAACATGATGCCTTCCCCAGTGACTGCAAAAAATTTAAGGGAAGACTATCCTTACTCCTGCAAATCCAACCCCACCCAATTAGTAATAGCAGGAAGGTGTGAAGCTCAAGGGACAATGTATTTAAGAAAATGAACTTTCACAAGGAAAAACCCATTGAAAGAACTAATAAATCTAAGGACAGACCTAGTAAAATGAGGGAAAAAAAGTTTTAAACCAACAAAACAAACTGCTGCCAGCATTTTAACTGCTTAGGAGAAGCCAGTAAAGCTTAATCTACAAGCTTAACCTAAACCTCAATTTCCTTCTGCTCTATAGCAGAGTTTCTATTTCATGCTGCTGCTGGCAAGGTGCGTTGTTTCCCCAACATGTGGATCTTTTTCTACTGGCATGCAGAACAACGATACATGGCTGCAGCCCCCAGACTCTTGTTGGACAACAGCGCTGAGCATGCTTCCTTCAGACCATTATGTGGCTCTCTCCATGTCAGCTTCTGTTTCAACTTGTTAATTTTCTGTGCCATAAGCAACATCAAATAGTCTCTTAGGCAACCCGTTGCCCATAAGCGATGGGTTGGGGAGTGCTAATCTCCTGGGTATGTCTGTATTGCCCAATGCAATAATGCACAAAGAAATCCTGGATGGCCTCTATTCAGGAAGGGGTGCAGCTGGGTTAGCCTGTGTTCTGCTTTTATGGTTACAGGGTTACTCAGCAAGCCACTTCCAGAGAAACCACAAAACAGAACGCAGAGCATCACTCTGGTACACCACATATAATTATTTGCCCTTAAGAGTATCCTCCTCCCCCATGCTTTTGAACCGCATTGCACACATTTGTGAAAGAGTGAATACAGCTGTGAGACTCAAGGGATTATCTCTCCCTGCCTCTTGCAGTCTAGGAAGTTGTGGTGACTTCCCAAAGCCAGTTTTTGCATGAAATAATTTACCTCTTGCAGTTCCCAGTCCTCTGCTTTATCCCCACTGGCAACAAAATTAAAAACTACATAAAATTAAGACTCTGCACCTGCTCTGCTTCCTAGAGGAATAGCAATATTAATGTGTGTAGAAAATACAGCAAGACAGAGGACTTTTTATACAAGGCAACAACATTTTCAACACTGAACATTTCCTCAGTTATCTTCATCTTATTAAAATATGGCCAGGAGACAGAAAGCCCCATTCATTTCATTGAGTACTGAACACTGATTGCATTTTTAGGAGAAAGTTTCTATTTAATAAAAGCTATTTAATTTTTTTCTTCTTCTTTAATTCCACGGCCCCCTTTCTCTACTTTTTAATTACCCCATGGGATTTGAACTGTGATTTATCCTACTTTTGTCTGAAGCCAGCACCTGAATTCCTCTAGATTTCAGCCGTTTCAGGACTCTGAGTGAAGATACTAAAGCCCTAAACAACGGGCTGATTATTTTTTTCATCTGCACCCAATACAGGTTCAGGTGAACTTTCAGAATAACATACTGAAATCAGTTTGGGGGGTACTGTAGACCTGTAACCATATGTGGTCAGGGGCTTAAAAAAGGAGTCAGCTTTGTCTCCAGTTCTTCAGAGTTTTGGAGCCAATCACCTAAACTCCTCCCTCTACTGCCACCTTCTTGTATTACTTGTCTTTCACTGGTGGCTCCCCATAAGCACTGGTGCTGAATACTCTGCAAACGTGGGGTTTTTTCATTAACTGCCTTTATTTACCTTTTTGTCCAAAGTCAATACAACCATAAATATTTTGTTCCTGTTGTATATGTGGAACAGCAATATTCATAGAGTGCTTCCTTGTCCCCAGGGCACTGAATTGAACAGAACCTGCATTAAAAATCACTGTTTTTCAGTAATCCAATCATTTCTCATCATTCTTAATGCAGCGAGAAACCATATCAAACAACTGGCTTTGGTAAGTCACTCATTTTCCTCTTGATTGATGCAAAAAACTGTATCTATCCTAAGGATACAAAGCTTTCCCTGAGCATTTGCAAATCTTCCATTAAAGCTTGGAAAGCTCTGAAAGTTACATTAAGGATGTTCACAAATCTTTCCCCCCTTTAATAGTATAATTACTTGATTGGTTTGATAATAAATCAAAATCCAAGTGAAGAAAGATTCATGTGCTTCATATAAAATGAATCACAGGGAAAACATTTCACAATTAGCAGGCGCTCTTGCCTTACCTGCCATAACTTCAGACACATGGGCATGCCCAGCTTGGCACCCACCTCTGGCTTCAAGGTACAGACTGACGTCTTGGATGGCAACTCCAAAACCTGAACCTGACATCAGGAAAACAAGAGTATTTGGTCAGGCTCCAGGTCAAAATTCTGCTGTTAAAAACACAAGTCTTTTGAGGTGATTAAGGCTAGTGTAAGCTCTTCCAGTAAAAACTGTCTGGAGGAAGATGAGGAATACGTGTTAAATTGGAGCTGTAGGGGAATCTGCAGCTATCTAAATAAATGCATTGTTTTAAGAAAGACCAGACAAAACTGCTAGAACGAACGCATTCTCTTCTCCCACTCTTCTCTTTAACCTGTATTACGGTCTTTCTGTGCAGCAGATGATACTGTGCACACACTGGATAACACTGCAGACTGCTTCATCTGAAAGCACTTCCCTATTTCCTCTCCCTTGCCCCTTTTTCCATCTCTGTTCCTAATTTGTTTTTTACGTTCACTTGTGGACGCTTGCACCATCTCCTCTGTTCTGTAATGATAAGACAGAGCTTGTGCAGGAATACAGGTGATATCTATGTGTGTCTGTATATATCTAAATTGGCGTCTTTACTCACTGACTGACAACATGTCAACCCAGAATTCCCTGCTAACAGGCTGGAGCAGCGATGGCACACGGGTGCCTGTGACACCATAGTGTCTGACCCTGTTCAGAGCAGGGTTGGACAATATTGTGTCGAACACTTGTGCTCTGCCTACACAGCAGCTTCCACTGCTGCTTGCACTGATGGCAATGAATTCTGCATCTGATTATTATTTTTCTTTTTTAGCACGGGACAAGTCTTTCTTCTGCCAAGTTAAGTAGCTCATTTCCACCTCAGGATGATGGCAGGCAAGGCAAGGGGAGTCTGACACTGCAGTCTGGTAGTGGATGGTTTTGAGTCTCTTAATTGACATGGAAGCGCCTTACTCTGGGCTGATTCTCAAGCCTAGAACTATGGAAAAATAGTTCTTAGGTATCAAAAACTCGCTGCCAGGAACATTGCTGCTTCCAAATGCATACTTATTCATTAGGACAATCTTTTATTTTAATTAAATAAACAATGGTCTGCATTATCTCATAAAACTGAAGGGCTTAAAACATTTGATAAATCCAGCGTCACCAGCCATCCAGAGCTGTTTCAGCAGAGCTGTTGGACAGCCCCAGTCACATCAATTTCCTTAAGCATCTGAGAGGAGGTATTACACAAATATGGCTCCTCTGGGAGCCATCAATCAAGGCCACAGCAGCTGCGATGGCTTTTCCAATCCCGCACCTTTAGTTCAAAGTTTGCCAAGACATCTTCCTATTTCTAGAGGCTGTCAGCCAGCTTGCCAACAGCCAGCTGCGCTCTAGGACTGCGAGTCCACAATGTACTACATACAACATGCAGAACATGGCTAAAGCCACTTAGAAATGGAGCAGGAAACTCTCCAGATCTGAGGAATGGAGCCTGCAGCAAAGAGCCATCCAACATGTAGACCAAACCTATGAAGAGACTGAAGTTTGATCACCTGGGAATTCTAGTTCTTTGGAGCTACACTCTTAACAAAGGATGCTTTTCTGGCAACTTTCTTGCTATCAACATAATGGCTCAGTTAGCTGTTGCAAGAAATGCACTATAAATATGAAGGTGCCCAGCTCTCATCTTGCATCTTTCATCACCTGCTCTCCAAAGGGCATTGCCTTATAGACAAGACTGAAACTGCAACTTTTACGTACTAAGGCAGGATAAGTGCACTGTGTTAAGGACACTTCTGCAGGCTGAAAGAGAAAGATCCACCCTCCTTGGCTTTACCTTGATCAGAAATGAACAAACTGGTACAAGGGCCACAGCTGGGCTTGCAAAGGGCAAAGGAAAACGCAAGGATGAGAAAAGCATTTTGCAGAGAGCAGGCAGGCATGAGCTGCCTGTGCTGGACTGACAGTTCCAGAGACCGTCTGCATTAGAGGCAACTGAGCTTTAGAAATAAATACTATTTCATATATTTTGACAACTGTAACCTAAAACTTGAAGTTCTGTGTTTATATTGGTTTTGCTTAATAGGAGAATGATTTGCCTTTGCCTGAGGTTAATAGTGTTCCTGGGTGGCTAAAACTGGCCACAAGGAAACACACCCTTTTTCTTTTTCACATTAATAAAGCTTTTAACATGTTTCTGGCAAATTGGCAAGAAAAGTGCATGTAACTCATAACTGGTGATTTAAATGCAATCATGAACAAATAAATGCCTGTTCAGATCTCATTATTTATGGACTGAACCTGCTTTAAGACAAAATTACTCTTTTTTTGGGCACCAGCCAAGCATAAACACTTATTAAGTCTTAATTTTAATCATAAGCTGCAAATGTACTGTGTCTCACACACTGCTGCCTATTTGGAAGCACTATATATTATGGGAGCTTAGGTGAATTTATTGGAACCTGACACAGTTCTAATGTACAGGTTCATACACAGAGTGGAACAATCTTACCCCAGGAGGCTGCAAATCTTCATCAGTTTGCAGGGCCCAAGCAAACAAATGAAAATAAAACAGAGACGAGTTGTGAGAGACATTAGTGTAAACATCTTCTCTTTGGATCAGATGCTGATTTCATTCTTCATCACCACAATGTGTGTGTGTGTTCTCTTTGCCTGACAGAAAAACTCTTCTCTGGCTGACACAAGAACGCACTTGTCAATACTGTTCAACTTAAATATTATCAAGCACTGCTGTGAAACAGAGAGAGTCCTTTGCTGGATCAGAACAGGGTATGGGACTCAGGATGATTGTATTTACTAGTATAGCAGTTGTGTCTACAGGCTCAGTCAGCTCTGTAAAGGGCTGCACACTCTGGCTGTGAGCCAACAAAGTACTTAAGTATGTGCTTAACTTCTGAATAATAAAAAGTTCACATTGTCTTGCTGTGCAGGCACCATTCCCACTTATTACTTTATGTATAAAATACTCAACTTTCAGGTTCAAGATATGCATCCTATAATCCAGAAAAGAATGTGACCTTTTGTGCTGGGGAACAACTCACGATTAGCTACAATATTTCTTTTCGTATTTATGTCACTTCTTTATTTTTTCATATTTGGATGTCAAGTACTGGAAATCTTTTACTTTTGTGCAATGTCCTCAAATAGTCCTTCAAAGAAAACAAAAATACCATTGCTACAAAGCAGAAGTGGAAATTGCCAACACAGCTGTCAGTCAGTGATTGCTGTGATAATGGGTATTAGATGTGGACTTACCCCCGTAGGAACTGAAACTTACCCTACAATTATGTCACACTGCACAAACCTCTGGTCACGAAGAGTAATTCAACTATTTCCAGCCAAAGTACCAGTTAAAGAATTAGCCCGGGGTGAAAGACCACGTATCACATGACAAATCACCTGCACCTCCCCTTCTCTCACCAAACATGACTTTCAGCCTCAGATGGAAGATGAGTACCTCCATCTGATGACAGACTTTCTGACCATTAGTTCCCCAGAAGGACTCTCGTTCCCCTTTAACAGTATTCAGCAGCACCAGAAGAGTTTTCAAAACCCCTGCACATGAAAGACCAGCAGCAGCTGCAAATACTTAAATGTCAGACAAATCATGGGATGGAACCCTTGTTATGAGGACATGAGTTATATAATTCAGTCATCTTTCTGACAGGTAAAATTGGTGATTAGAACCCCCAAAGGTTCCTTGTGCTGCCCTCTCTTGAGCAGAGAATTTCAGAGCAATGATGTTTTCCCCTCTTGAACTCTCATTTCAAAACCAAACGCCATCTCCCAAGCACCAGAAAAAGAGATGCTTCCTACCTCTTCCGGGGCTTTGGCTGCCATGGCCATCAGCCAGCGTCCCTGTGCCTCCTTCAACAGAGAGCATCGGCAGAATCCCACATTCTCCGTGAAGACAGAACTCGTCACTGAAGTCCGTCCCTCTGCTAAATCCCACAGGCAGATCCTCTGGTCACGACCTTGGCTGTTAGAGTAAAACACGTTATCCACGAGCAGCAGGTCTGAGGGTGCCGGCTGCCTGCAGGCAGTGTCTCCAAGTTGGGTTGTTAATAAAGGAGTGAGCTTAGTACAGCTTCTGCGGGGGCAGGAGGTGGGTCTGTCATGGAACACATGGACACTCGCTATCGCCAGGACCACCACTCTCTGCTGGCTGCAAAACTGGCCAATAGGTTCACAAGTTGCTGGGAGAAGGGAGGACCTGAGAGTCAGCCAGATACACTGGAGTCGGTTAGCCATGTTTCCTTGTGAAGGGAGGCTTGATCCAATACATCATGCTGTTTCTATGTGCATGTGCATTTTATGAAGTCTCAGAAGTATTTGAGCATTTTCGTAATAAACCCACATTTTACCATTGTTGAGATCTAATTTAAAATGAAACAAAACCATCCAGAGAGTAATACATTTAACACTCCTTCACCCTAGCAATGAAATAGGAATGTCAGGCCTGTTGACCCTGAAAGACAAAGAGCCAGTCAACAAAGACTGCATTGAAGGTAAATAAAAAGCAACAGTTATTCAGTGCTGGACTTCCCACCACCACAGGGAGGGCACAGGAGCCCGCTGCAGCTGTGTGTGTGTGGAGACACAACAGGAGAGGGACTGGCAGGGCAGCGAGTAGGGGGAATTCCACAATGAAACACTGGTTAAAACATCCCAAACCAGAGAACCAGCGGCTGCATGGGTGATGTACTAGTGCAGCTGACGCAGAGACTCCTCTGTGCACCCTTCTCTGACCCACAGACATGTCTCTGATGGCCTCAGACAGTAAGACCAAGGGTGCTGGACAGAGGACGCAGCATCAATTGGTACATATTCACGTGGTCCCGCTGGCTCTGGAGCAAAGCACCTCTGTGGAGAAGCTGCCAGTCCACAAACTACAGTAGCACAGGACACACGTCCTCACGTTATCACCTGGGACAAGGAGCCATCAAAAACCCCTTATCCATTTCTTATTTTAATTAGCAGTATCACCTGATGAAAGCATGAAACCTGAACAGAGGTAGATGCAAATATACAGGCTCTTGGGACTTCTTCAACATCAACACAGAAACTCCCATCTGCTGTTCAGCTGAGTGACAAACTGTCAAAACACTGCTAGCACTGGGCACACAAACAAGGTGGTACTGCAAGGAATTGTTGTGATTTAGCTTTTAGAACAGAGAAAAAAAATACAGGTAACTGCTGTCCTAAAATGGCACCATGTGAGCTGTTGTACAGCAAAAATAGAGGTATGGAAAAACTCCATAATTATACAAACAATGCTCATTCAGTATGTTTTTATGGGGGAGAGTGTTGATAATTGTACTTAAGCAGGTAACAAATATAAATGCTAATGAGTTCCACTGTGTATTATAAGAGATGTCTTCTCTAGATAAACATGTCAGAACACCTCCTAGTCATACAGACACTTTGGCATCTACTCCAGATCACCTGTCTAATCCAAAGTACACAAATCTTCCCGACCTTTCCTTGCTAAACGAGAACAGAAGATATTTTGCAACAAACCAAGCAGCATTCTTGCTCATTTTCAGCCTTCTGTTCTCCCATCTCTGATTATTCTCCTCCTTACCTTTTCTCCCTCTCCCCTCTATGTATAAACTCTTTATATCAGTTTTCATGTTTCCTGAAAACCAGTTGTGATGCATCTGTCAACTTCAAATCCAAGGGTATTCCTTTACCCAAAGGCCTAGCCTGATGTCAGTGCAGTCATAAAACCACTATGGACTCCATGTTGTTGTGATGTCATTGCACATGTATCATAAACAAATTATTTGTATAATTTTTTTCCTATTTTTTTCCCCTATGGTTTTTCTGTATTTTTGTACTTTTATACTTTTCTGCTTTTCTGTGTGTGTTGGGGAGACTTTAAGTGACTCCAGAAACGAGAGACACTTTTATTTTTCTTCTTTTCCTTTTTCAATCACATACATCACAGAGACAAGAATAATTTCACTGGTCTTGTCTGCTTTGCTGACCTGAGGAGCCTGCTTTTACCACCCATTATCTCCACACAGTAGACAGATCTTCCTCCATGGCCATCCAGTGCTGTGTCCACTCTGTGTGTTTTCAGGTTCCAGACATGGATCAACCCGTTCTCAGACCTGGCAGTAAGAACAGATCCTTTCAGTCTCCAGCAAACAGATCCCCTGTGTACAGTCTGATGCTTTTTTTTTTCTTGTTAAAACTGGAGCTGTATGTACAAAGATACCATACCTGTCATTTACCAGCCACTCATTTTGGTGCTTTCTCCAGATACATTTCATCTAAAAAATACACTTTGTTTTAAAAATAAATGCCCATATGATGCTCAACTCAGCCAGAAATCCTGGTTTACTCACCCAGAGAAAAGAACAGGGACGTCAGGTTCCTGCCCTCCACAGGAGAAACGCAGGGTGTGGACTGCAGCACTGGTACCTCTGAGGACAAACTGTGGATCCGGGGGTGGCAGAGCCATCTGAGCAGTAAACTAGGGGGAGTCAGAATGACACAGGTGTCACAGAGGGTAAGGCAGCCTAAAGTAAAATTCCAACTTCAAATGCATTCTGATGGGGATGTTTGCCTTTCCTAGTCACTCTCCTCTTTGAATGATCATTATTGGATGCTATTTCTGTTTGCCATACGGTTCGGTTCCCCTTCACATGGCTGATGAAGCAGCTGTTGAATCTGCTTTTTGCTGCATTCCTTTTTAAGCAAGGTAAGTGCTGAGCTGGGCATGTGTACACACCTCTTGCACACTTGTAAATACAGGATTGTTCAGCTGTTCTCCCTGCTGCAGAAAGGAAGAGCTACCAAATACAAGAAACTGGATACCCATAATTTCAGTGGGCAAGCAATTGATCATTCCACTTTGCCCCTTGGCAAGTCTTTCCCCTTCCTCCCCATAAAAATACTACTGTGCTCTCCACTCACAACCATTTACAGAAAAGCAACGCAGTGAACACATGAAGGGAAAAGAATTTCCAGTGTTCAGAGTTGGTACTATTTTGACACATGAATCCCTTTACATCCAGTGTCTGACCTCCTGTTTCCAAGCATTCTTAATTGAAAACCCCCCCCCAGTATTTCACACTAACTTAGTGACTACTGCGTTAAATGTTGTATTCCAAGGGGTTTGTATTCCCCAAAGGATCAATAGAGATGGATGTTTTCAGCTGTATGTCATTGGTTCAAATGTGGTCCAAGTGAGCAAAGAACAAGACAAGTATATGGGGAACCATGTTGCCCTGTCTAACATGGGGAATGTGATGGACAATTTATTGTGAATTCACAGGGCTAGTTTGTGTGGTCTGATTAGGCACACTCTTCCTGACCTGGTACCTCCACCAATATTTCCCTTCACACCTTTGCAGGCAGTTGTGCACAAACCCCAAAGGACCAGGATGACTTTTCTGTGTTCTGACTTGCTGCAAATGACCCCCCAGACCTGTCCTGGGACAAAGTAACCAGCAGCTTCTTTGACCATAAGTAGAATTTGCAGTTCATTGGAAACTGCAGAACTATTTTCACCATTAAATGTTTTTACTGCTTTATCTGTGATGTTACTAGCCATGCTTGTATTTCTGCTTCTTCCTTTCTGACCTGGCCTCATACAGAAGAGGGCAGCTTTCGCCACTACAGCTGTCAGCTCTCTTCACTCTTCCCCATTCATGCATATATTACATAGAATGAAACCTAAAAGTTATCTAAGTTCAGTAAGAAAAGGTCAGCAGGTGTTTTTCTGCCTGCTGGTTTGCAGGAATTACAGAGTATCAGAAGAGAGTGCTGGAGCTACAAGTTACAGGGTAAATTCAAATAGTTAAACTTTTAAAGCTCATCTCTGTATCAGCTTTTGAATTGTGTTTAATGGGTGCACTTGCTATTGCACCTCATTTGCAGGTCTACCTTGAGTATTTATAGATCAGTAATCATCATGGTATCTATAGGTCCTAATTAAACAAAATTACCTTTTAGGACTAGTGATGAAACAGGATTCTTCAGCATAATGTGAAGTTCTCCCTCAATAGCACTGTGTAATTAGGTATAAAAATAATGAGCTCATGGATAACCTCCACGTTTTAGTGCCCTGACTCATCTGTTTTACGATGATGTTGGATGATCTGGACTCATGACAGGCTGGAGTAAATTTTCTCATGATTACATGATGTACAGGTTGGCCCCCATGGTGAGATCTAGCTCCCAAGTGCCCACTCTACGTGCTTCACCCATGTTACAGACCCGCCAGACTATGGATTTTGTCACCAGAGGTCACCTCTTTGGGACACTACAGCTGTATGCTGGTGCCCACAGAATGACACTTCGTAGAGCCACGTAAATAAAGCAGCAGCTAGGCAGCCTGCCAGAGGAGCGGGGTCCCGCTGCATGGTGGGACGATCCTGGGTTACTGCACTGCGCAGGGAAAGCAAAATAGAACTGAGTCAACCCAGAGGCTATCTGGGATTACAAGGCAGGTTTTTAATAGCATTTTTCTAATTACTGACACAGAAGTTTTTGCTGACAGACAGCAAGTGTGTGCGTGGCTGTGGGAAGGGTTTTCTCTGGCATGAAACAGACGCTCCTAATGCATGTCTTTACAAGGACAGTATTTCAGAAAAATCCTCAGACTGGCTACAGGAAAACACCCAACCACTGAAAGCAAACGTTCGAGTAATGAAGGGACTCTTTGCTGCTGGAAGTCTGGTTCTGTGCTTGCTTTTTTGCAAATCGAATATGTGAATCTGGAGATTTGGCTTAATATTAAAACTGTGTCATGCCATTTTTTTGGGGCTTATGAGATGACTCCTTGTTACTTCCTATCATGACTCAGCAGCTGAATGGCAGTGTGACAGTATTAAGAGCCTCATTTTTCTCCCAGCAAGTGATGTACTATGAAATTGCATCAGTGCTGTCTTCTTCATCCATGAGCTTGGTCAAATCACTTGAGACCAAGATTTCATTAGGTACCCAAATCAACAGCAAGTCCCATGAGGTTGCCTTAAAAAATCCAAGAAAGCATTCAACTGATCCTGTTGACATATAAGCATCCTCAACCCCCCCAAAAAACTCCCCTTCCCCCAAAACCAACCCCAAAGACATTTAACCGACCTTCAGCTCAGCAGATAGCTCAATTTTTCTACTTTACTTACAGGGTAATGAAATACATCGTACTATGCTGATACTAATAGAGAACAGTTATCCCATGCTTTGCTAAGCAGATAGCTACAAACATGCTCAACAGGAGGACTCTGCAGTGGTTAAAGCCCCTGAGTGAGTTTTTCAAAAGTGCCCAAGTGATTTAGAAGCCTAAGACTCATTTTCAAATGATCTTTCAATCCTAAACCTCTAGGACTTTTTAAAGTTTCACCCCAGGTGTCTGAAAATGAGTTCTCTAATTAGCACAACATATATTTTCTTGTTAACTCCACCTAGCCTCAGGGAGACCAATCTGTTCTTGTTAACTGGGGATATCTGAAGCAAATTTAATTAAATGCATTTGCTTAGTATTTAGGCTGGTCTGAGAGCAAAATCTGGCTCAAGGGCTTGAACAAGCACAGTGCAACCTACAGAAGAAAGTTCATTTAAAATCATCTTAGAGCTAAACCATGTATTTGTCCTTGAGAGATCTTCATGCTATGACTCCTGCCTACTGCGAAAGGACGTTAAAAAATAAGAATAACTTTGCTTATGGCATTATTTGTTTGCAATAGGGTTTCACCACTAAGAGATGCAACACCTTACCATCATGCTCTTGCTGTTTAAAAACCATTTTTACTTCTTCCAGCCTCCACTGTGCTGGTAACAGCATCCTCCTTCAGGGTCTGAGCTGCATGCTGATATCATACAGAAAAACTAAAAGTATTTCTCACAAAGGGCACCACAAACCCTTGGGCTCCTCCATAGATTATATTTGCTGCATGAGAAGGAGTGGAAAACCTAGCTGTTCAAATAAGTGTTTCAATTAGCAAATGGCTATGTGCACCACACAGTGCTACTAAATGCCAGAACAACCAAGTTTCCTTCAACATTACGTTAAGGAACAATGCCATATTAATATCCCTCACAAAACTTTACTTTGCTTAGGTTGCAATTAGAATAATCTTCAAACCATTTGAGTGTCTATGCAGGGGTATTTCAGTATCATCACTTCAGCATTTGATACAAAAAAGTTAAGCTTTTATTTAATGAGAGTCATTTAAAATATGTAAATGTCAAAAGGATTACCTTAGAAAAATCTCTCAGGGAATTAAAAACATTAACAGATTCCCACAGGAAAAATTCCAGCAGAATTCAGCAACTCTCCTGTTCCCACTCCTGTCAGTTGTATTTCTATCACACGTTGAAGCAAAAACAAATTGCTATTAAAATATCATCCAAACACCCTCCTCCCCCTACAGACTCCACAGTTCAGTTTGAGATACCAATGGCTCAAGCAAAGACAGGAAAAAATCCTCTTCTTAGAGTAGTAAAAACTCAGTGGTAAAAGAGCTTTTTCAGGTATAGGAGAAATAAATCTCTCTAGGCATGTCTGGCAAACTGATTTGGGACTGGAACCAGCAGGTGTGCAGACATAATTACTACTGCAAAATATTCAACACATCCAGGTGTGCTCACAAACAGATATATGAAATCCCTGTTATTTTTTGAAAATTCCTAGTCTACCAGGTGCCACCCTCCCAAAGGAAAAAATCAGAGCAAAGAACAAGTTGAGAAAGATGTGAATAAATTGTTCTTCCCCCTTTCTGAGGCTGTTTCTCTTTCATTCATACAACAAAAGCCCTTTCTTAGCCAGCACTTCTGTGCCTACCTGAGACACTCTATGTCATGGAGTGCAGTTTCAAAGTGTGTTCCAAGGTGTAACTGCAGAGGAAGTCAGACTCCCTCAATAATGCAATGCAAACAATGTTATTACATTCCATTGACAATCTCCAGTCTTAAAGTACAGCAGGCAGCCCTTACACTATGAGCTTTCCAAACCCATCTTCCCCATGTTTCCAGCCTGTAACCCACTGTGGACAACTGGATTTCACAGTGGTGTAAGTATGAAGTGTCCTCTGCCCAAGAAACACCTTATAACACAGCTGCTGGGCATACTGTGCCCTTACGTGTGCAGCCACCTATTGCCTTGCTGCAGTGTGAGTTACACGAGTAGCAAAGACAGACAGGGAGAGTCCCAGTGGCACCCGATTCACCTCACTGAATTATGCCAGAACACAGCAGAACCTGGGGACATCTTGGACATCCCTGGTGGATGCAAAAATGCTGCCTGGTTACATGGGCTTTCTAGGAAGTGCAGAACAAGAGTTCAGGGCTACAAGAACCCATTTAATGGGTAACATTTCCATACATAATTAAAGGAGATGCCAGACGAATCTGCACGAGTTGAATGAGTTAAAGTTCACTTCATCTGACTGCAAAAGTGATTCTTTATAGGTTATTGACTACAAACTGTCTGAAAGCAGGTATATGGTTTGCTAATCAAATGATTCTTCAGACATGCTGTGACCAATTTTTAAGCCCAGCTTTTCCTTTTACATGTACAAATAAAAAAAATGAGGGAACACACTGAAACAGGGATGTCAGCAACAGACAGGGATGTTGTGAGACAGCCATGTGACACATCCCTTGGCACCCCAGGTGAAAAGGAACTGTACAAAGAAATACCTTTTGTGTCCTGTGACAAGCTAACACACAGAAAACACTTAGGGAGGACTGAAACATCCAGGATAAAACCTGAAATGAAAAGCCAGGCAGTCTGTTTTTCACATTCTTACCCCAGTGCTCTCAAACACATGATGTGTCTGTGGTGTGCAAAGCCAGGAGCGTGCACTAGTAAAAGTAAAATCAGCAGAAGCTCACGTAGTGACTGTCTGTGTAGGTCGAGAGATGTGGGAGTGCTACACAAATAGTTGCAAAGGTCAGAGCCCCAGAATATATGAAAATTCACTCATCAGTCCACTAACACTGCAGCTTTCAGTTTAAAGCTCCCTTTGCTATCTTTGGTGCTAAATTGAGGTATAAAATGTGTTATATTTCTAGGATTTCTTTAAAGCTAATTAAAAAAAATATTTCAAGTTGAAATTAGAAATCAGTAGAAATCTTTAAATAATTAAATTAACTTCAAGCAGAAATTAGAACTAGTAGAAATTTCTACTAGTTACTAAGGATAACCAAATACTTCCTCTTAAATTGGTATTTTTTCATATTACTACCTACCTATGACTACCAAAGCTCAATATTGTCTAACTATGTATTCCATGTGTAATTCCAAAACCTAAAAATATAATTAAAAAAAAATAAAAATCACAACAGAGGGCTGGAAGCATTCATCAGTGTGCTTGTGCCTGCACTGGGAAATACAATACCTAGATACGGTAGAAAGATTTCTAGATAGAATTCTCTTGCTTGCACAACTTGCTCGTTAGAGACACACCAATGTCAGAGAGAATGTAATGATTAATATCACCTAGCCATACAATTATTTATTATTTGACATCATAAACGTGTTGCCACACAGCCAACATTACAACTGACAAGAGTCCTTCCTTTTACAGGTTGGGAACACTAGATGCTGTCAGAGTTTTCATTCTAAATAGTCACCAAATTGTTTCTAATGACTAACAATGACTGCTCAGAAAAAACACTTCAGAAGTATCATTTTGAGAAGTGGTGAGAACCTCCATTTCCCACTACTTTGAGGGAAGTTAGGATTTCATCCTTTCTTAGGACGTCCCCAAAATTACCTTCTCTCCTGACATTTAGATAATGAATGATGGAAGTTTCCACATTTTAATAGTCAATGGACAGATAGCAAACAAAATTGGTAATATGCCAGGAAATCTTATGGGAGCAGAAAAGAAAATGACTAATAACCAT
Organism: Zapornia atra; assembly: GCA_013400835.1. NCBI lineage: Eukaryota > Metazoa > Chordata > Aves > Gruiformes > Rallidae > Zapornia > Zapornia atra. The sequence goes on from VZTU01015551.1 coordinate 46,977, forward strand.
AATGCAATGCAACACATTTTTAATGATTTCCACTCAGATAATGGCTCCTCACAGTGTTAGCACCTTTTTTATCTCCAAGCATTCCCTAACTGAATGAGGCTAAACAGCAACATATTATGATTTTAAGTAATGAAGTTTGCAAGAAAAATTTATGTAAATGTCAGTGTGTAACCTTCAGGAATACTGAAACCCAGGCTTGTGTCTTGAGGTTCACTTTCAAATGCTTCCATCTGCAATTTTTTTAAAAAAGTCACTGTACTGTAATTATTTTCTATATGAAAACATAGATTCAGCATGGGAACAAACCTAAGAATGATTGTAATTATTTGAAAGACACTGAGTTAGCATATGGATCTCATTGCCACTTACACATTTTGGTCACTGAAACAAAAAGCTATTAATCAATATGTAAAAGCCATAAATTAACATAAACATTAATCGTTCTAATACTCCCACTGTGTCGGACTGATAATTTTTTTTCAGTCTTTCATTCTGACATATTCGCCTTCAGCTATCAGCTGGGTGACCTTTTTTAGCACAGTTAAACATTTTGGGCATTGCAAATCTTACTGAAGTAAACATTTCAGAGACAGCCAGATATCTTGTAATACATTTATGCCAAAAATATGGGGTCTGAACCACGAGAAGCCATGCCTCACATGTTACTGCACCATCTTCTAATAAGAGATTCTAAAATACAGCATGAAATACAGCTGAAACGCATGAAATTCTGGTGTTTCATAGACAGGGTCATTTTCTAGATGAGGGAAAAGACACCCATTTGTTTTACTTTCTGAAACCATTAATTGACTGGTCAAGTGCAATGCTATAACTGCACAGCTACCTTTGGAGAAAGAAAGTGGGCATCAAAGCATTATTCAGCTCTGCAATACACTGTCCATAAAATCAGAGGGGAAAAAAGACAACAAATGCCTAATTGCTTTGAAATGTTGAAGAATATAAAAATGTACAATATAAGTGAAATGAAGTGTTTATACACTGTCTCTCTATACCATACCATCACACCTAAAATTAAGTTTGTACACTTGATAAATAATTGTAATCTGGCAAAAATTGATAAGCCAAAGACCATCAAAAGATTGTTTTGAGTAGCCTCTAGTTCAGCCATGCAGAGCAATCTGTCAGCCACAGGGCTCTGTCTGCCCATCCTCCTTAATTAGGGGTGCTGCATAGTGCAGCATCAGCTACAAATCTTTTGGTTCCAAGAGCTAATAATGTCCTCAGATAGCATGGGCTTAATTAAACTTCTCCCAGACATTTTAGGAGACATTTCCTGCAATAATCTTGTTTAGTAATAAACTATTAAAAAGAATTGACAGAGAAGAAATACATCAAGTTGTTACAGCAACTGAAGCTATCTGGGCCAGAATTATATGTCTGCAATTAAGGATTCTGTAACTCTGAGCAATTAAAATATCACTTTATTTGAAAACTAATTAATTCTAAACACATATTTTTCCCATGACAACTTTTATGATTATTTAATTTATTCCATTCTAATTATACTTTAATTAATCTACTCTTGTATAATATTATACTGTTATCCTGGCACTGGACCAATGAAGACAATAAATTGATTGCAGTTCTGTTGCGCAAGACCAGAAACTGTCATGCCAGTTTCAACACCACGTTTATTTATTTGTCTGTTCTATTACTTTTCTTTTCCTCCCACAGGGCATAGGAACATGAAACACAGCACAAATCGGATGACATTTTGTCTTCTATACTTTTTTCTTCAAAGTGTGAAATAGAACTTAAGAGTTTTTAGTATCAAGGAAATGTATATGTAAGATGATATTGCATAATAAAAATATAACTTATAGAAAATTAACTTGCATTTCTAAAATACATCACTTATTGATTTCTGATGTATAGGACCATGTCCAGAGCTGCCACAAATGGATTTGCTTCCACTGACATGGAGCTGTGCTCAGGATCTGGCCTGATAGAGTCAACAGCAAGGGAGAAAGAGACCAAAACCCATTTTCATAGTTATCTTAAAATCACATTAACTTTAGTATCTCGGTAAGTTTTACAAGACACTGCGTTTTACCTTTGCATCAGGTTACCTTCGTTTCAACTAAAACAAAGGTATAAATGTTCTTACTCTATAAACATATTTGGATTAAACCCTGATAAAAGAAGTATATATAAAGATTTTATTATACACAGAATTAGTAGTGTTGTATTTGATTTTGCTTTGGCTTTACTGGTAGTAAAAATGACTGTTGTTCACAGTCAGGAGTCCTTGTGTTTCTTTGAATATAAATGTCCCTGAAATTCACATTTGTTGGGAGAAGTGACTCTTACACAATGAAGCAATCTACTTTTCATGTACTTTTAAAACTTCTCATCGTGCTCCTGGCTGTGCACTTTCTTCTGCTATTGTATGTGCCTCAGCTAGTGAGATGCCTCGCAGAGGCAGGCAATTAAATGGAAAAGCACTGCGAGTTCAGCTCCGCCAGTGCCTTCTGAAATGTTTTACTGTGACCACACAGTTTATAGCTCACATAATTAAAAGAAAAAGCACAAAATGCATTCAGAAAATATAGATGCATTAAAAGAGGAAAAAAAAGATTTCTGCACTTAATTGAACAGGCTAAGTACTTTACCAGCATTGCCACATATATTTATACGGGAATATTCTCCCTCCTTCCCACCCTCCACATTTATGTTCTCAACATTTGTTTCATAACAGTTAAAAAATATATTTTGAAATTTCAAATAGCAAAGAGGATAAATTGTCATAAAGATAGCAGGAATATGAAATAACTAAGGGTAATTCCTATTTGTGTCCAGCTAATGTTTAGAATTTCACATTCTGGATCTGATTTACACCCATCCAAACTGCTAGATGATACTGGTGAGACTGCTCAGATGAGGAAGGGTTTGCAGGCTTCATCACTACAGCAGCATTTCACAAAGCAGTTTCTCCTTAGAAGGTTTCTTCTTCTGGTAAACTGCAGCACATCTCTGAGATCAGCGTTATTGTGGGTTATTTCTTGTAGATGGAGAAATGAGGCAGGGACAGTAAACGAGCTCCCAAGGTGGCACAGTCACTAGAGCTGGGTTGGGACTCACTGACTCCAGGCACAGACAGTCCCTTCCCATACCCAGGGAGATTCACATGCCACATAGTATTTAAGAAATAAAGCAATGTGGCAGTACGTTAATCTGCATCAGTTCATCAGGCTGTAACTTTAAATCCTTACTTAGGTGCACTTTCAAGGTCAGAAGCATTTCAGTAAAGACCATACCATTTGGTACACACATTTTACTTTCTCCAGGAGCCCATTCAGAATTTTTTTTTAAAAAGGGAAGACTTAGTGTTACATATTTCACTTTTAAATATGAGTTGAAGCTACACATATTTTTATGCTATGAAATATCCCCAAAAATCCAAACTTAACTATTAATAGTACATGCCATTTTTCTACTAGGATTTCCATCCAATATACTCTAAGTATTTGGATAAGCCAAACTATTTGAGAGCACATTAGTCCAAGAAATCTAATAAGGATCACTATAATTCCAGTGCAAACAGGAATGATGTTTACAAGGCAAATATTACCTGAATATAAATTTTTTTAAAAAAATGTTTAACAGTTTAGGCTAAGCTTACACTTCAGATATAAACCCACAATTGGTCTTTCAAGCCAACTTGATCACATTAAGTCTACATCCATTTTGCATAAGCATGTAGGATCTGCTAAAGATGCTCATTTCCAAGACTCTGAGGTAAGAGTAATCAAACGTTAAACAGTTAAATTGTTAAAATGTGAGGAATAGTAATAAAAAGTGGTGTTGCATTTAACACCAGTTGTACACTGATGATGCTTAATTCCCAGTAGCACTGTTTTCCATGTCTGCATGTTCTGATCTGCTAGTTTCTTTATGTTTTAAAGTGTGAGCTAATTACTCCTTAGCAAAGGGAGAGAAATAAAGCTAAAGTTACAGAATAGTTACATAGCATACACATGTAACTTCAAGTTTCACTCCTCTCCAGACAAACTACTCCTGATCAAGACTGTAGTGAAAAATGTAAAACTGTTTCACTGCCTTAATTTGAAACTTTGACCAATTCTGTGGTACCTGAACTTGAACTCCCAGCCTTTGAATGTGTGCTGAACAGCCCCCCTATTGTACCACACTTTTATGCTGGCAGGAACTGAAGTGTCAATCTTTCATCAGATAATCAGATTATGTCATGTTCTGACCAAATTCATTAGGAAAACTTTTACCAATCCTATTGTCGCAAACCAGAAAATCTAGATCAAAGTACAACTGCTTTTACAGCACAATAAAATAGTTATAAATATTTAAACACTAATTAAAAGGCCTCTTTTGTTAAAAGAAAATAAATAATTGAAAGCTACCGCTTCTTATAAATAGTATTGAATACAACCATATTTATCTCATGCTTCTCAGAAAAACAGGACCTATATATGGTGGAGGGTGGGTGGGAAGAAATGAACTTAAAAACAGCCATTTGAGAAGATGGAGTGTTGCTAGACTTTTAAGTCATTTGCCTAAAGTCACACTGAGGCTCATTCTAGTGACAAAGCATTAACCCTTTAGTTATTTGCTAGCTCCATTTATACTGGAATATCATATCTACTTACTTTATGCAGGTCAACTGCATGGACACAATATCCAAAAGAAGAGAACAAATACTTTAAAAGAAAATTCTACATCTTTAATTCCTCAGGAAATGCAATTATACTGTAATTTGTTGTCTTCCTAAAATATCCATGATCTTGTCTCCTAAAAAGGTAAATAACTGTAATTACATTTAGCAGATGTATTTTCTGCTTTTTAGGGCAGACATGACATCTGCATAAAACAAACACTAAACATGAGAGTACTAAATATTTTCCTTTTTCCTCCATTACAGGTGAATAGTAAGCATGGCATAAGAGGGAATCAAAGAATTCATATTAATATAATTAGCAGCAAGGAATTGAGTTCAGACTAATCCATGATCAGGAGCAGCAACAAAAAATAACAACAGGACAGTCATCAATATTGATTTCATGTATTTTTCAGTACTACAATCGGATTCTCCATCTGTAACTCAAACTTTAAAAGTATGATAATTTACGGAAAGGAGATTAATTTAGCCATTTTGAGTCAAAGACCTATTTCATAGCTTCATCCCAAATCCTGTATATTGTTAGGATCCCTTTCCCCTTTGAAGACTTAGTGAATGATTGAAGCTTCTACTTTCTGAGAAACAGATAACACAAGACTAGTAATCTGACTCTAAGCCACTGGATAAAGGCAGTTTGTTTCCTCTTAGCCCATCTGTCAACACCTCTTCAGTAATTAGTCCTAATTATTACAAAGGGCTAGCCTCCCATTCGCATTATTAAATCAGAAATAGTATCATAGCCAGGTATCTTTCAACACCTACCAGACTGGCGACCTTCGATTTCATTGAATCTTCTATCAGTATCCGCCTTTGGAAGAGCCTCGGCAGTAATTTTAGCATCAGCTTCAAAGATGCAGATCCCACAGTGGAATTCCAGGGATGCATTCATATACACACCCACATCATGTGACAGGAGAGCAAGCAACACAATTGACCTTTGCATTGTTCTCTAAACTCCCGTGATATAAACCACACATCTCTATTTTATACAATAGAAGTGTGGGTTTTGCCTGCGTGCTTAGAAGTGCTCCTTTGAACTAAATGCTGATAGGGAAAATAGTGGAATGGTGTCTATAAAGAGGCTCAAATCTCTGTTAAGAAAACAATACATCTGAAACTTTGTTTCACACCAAGCTAAATTTGCAAGAAGTAACTAAAAATATGCATAAATGCATTTAAGTGTGAAGAAGATTTAAAAGGTTCCTTTTGTTTATTTTTGCCCTACAGCTGAAGGACTTCCCCAGAAAACAAAAAGGATGATGACACAAAAACTCTCACAGAACCAAAGCTCAATTAGCTGAGGCTTTAGTCAGACAGTTTTAAGCTCTTCGTTTGTGTTAACATTTCTTTAACTGAAACAAAAGGAAAAAAAAAAGATACTCTTAAGAACCAAACACTCCATTTCATTTGATTAAAAGCCAAACATGTTTCCCAACAGCACATCTGAGACCAGTGGTGAGGATTTGTTTACATTGGATTTCTCATCAACAGCAGAGCACTAACAGTTTCCTCAGACACAGTGAACCAATGTGAGCTGCACTGGTACAGTTTATGACTCCTGTAAGCATTTCTACTCCAATCTTATGCCCAGAGCAGAGGAGTTACACAAACATTCAAAAGTCTCCACGTGAACAAAGAGCCTGTCCTTGAATTAAAGCAGAGAATGGTTTTTGTTGATATGCTTAATGTTTCAAAAAATAAAGTCTATAAAAGACAATTTTTTCCACAACAGTTTTAATGAACAAAACATTTTAAAGAACTTGTCTGTGTCCTATATTAAAGTGAATTTGTGATTTTTTTTTTTCTTTCCTCTTTGCATATCTCTAAGTGCTACAGATCTTGGTAACAAACAATGTCTTTTTTTTTAAGATATAAATAATACATCAGCTACCTACTATCTAAGAAACAGTAGCCTAAATAATCAGGGTTTGACTGAGCAACCAGTCATTGGGGAAACAATGAACAGGGTTTGTGAGGATGATGCCCCAACCCACAGTGATGTCACTGAAGCTCTAGTGTCTCACTAAAGCCCAGAGTCTGGAACAGGGACCACATCCCAAGTTCCAGGCCTCTGATCTGTGGATGCGGTCTGCCCAAAGTCCCTTCTGTCTCATTCTCTCAACTTGGCCTACTTGGAACTAGCACAAAGACATCTCAGTAGCACACAGTATTGGAACATGAAGAAACTACTCCGATTCAGTTTCCTGCATACTTGTCCTGCATACCTTCCTGCTGGAGTACTCATGGCACCATACAGCTTCACTGCACCTGGATGGCTTTTCATTTCAGAGATAACTAAAACTCGGTGCCAAGAAAAATAAACCACACAAACTTAAAATTCATTTTCCAAGCTGTACATTTTCCAAATAAATGCCACATTAGTAACATGCACAGTAACAGGCAGGCATCTGACTATCAATAGATCAGACTTAAAAATACATTAATTCAGGTATCAACAATGCAATATTAACAGCCTTCATACCAATTTTTTCTTGATCATCCTTATGAGAATTCGGTGTACTAACAATATGAACTTTTCAAAGGAAAACACCGTATGGCTCTGGTATTGAAGAAGAACATGTCCTGCAGGGTCAGACAACTGGTCCATCTAACTTAGTATCCTGTTTTCAACAGTGCTATTTAGAGATGCTACTTGGGGAAAAGACAGAAACCCAACTCCTTTTGCTGTTTATTTCCCCCCCATCCTCCTCCATGCACAATTGCTATATTAATGATGATGCAGAGCATGTGATATCGTTGTCCATTTGTAGTCCTGCTGTCCACTAAATTGTCTAATCCCTTTTGAACCCACTGATACCATGGCCTTCACTACCTCCTATGGCAAAAAAAATTCATAATCTGGTGTTTCAGAAAATAAAGGAGTATTTTCTTTTATTTGCTTTAATCCTGATCTCCAACCAGCTTCACTGATTGCCCTCTAGTTCTTGCATTGCAGGATTTGGAGTGCAACAGTTTCTTATTCAGCTTTTTTATCACTTCCATGGTTTTGCAAATCTCTATGATAAATACCTTTCTCCATCTCAGCCTTTTCAACTTTTCCTCATATGATGGTGGTTCTGCTTCCCCCGATTGTTTCAGTTGCCATTTTCTGCACTGTCTCTAACTCCACTAAATCCATGGAAAAGCAGAGAACTGAACATACTGCTTCAGATATGAGCCCACTGAGGTTTTCCTTACCAGAAAAATGACATCCTTGATGAGGTATCTTCACTGGCCTCAAAAATCACATGTCATTTTCAAGAGAGGAGTTACTTCTTTCTGCAGCAGATACAATTCCAGCTAATACACCTGGCAAAGGAGGTTATCTTTGCTCTCAATAGTTTAGAGTTTCTGCTGCAGGGCAAGCCAGCAGAGAAAAGACCAAGTGGAAGTGTATTGTCCAACGATCTACATCTGGAAGAAATGGCATAATATTTTAAAAGCACTTCCTGAAACACCTAGACTTCCTGGAATTACTAGTTAAAATCCCAGAGGAACTGCAAATGTTCTCTGTCCATCCAAGCTTAGCAGATTGCTTCCCTACACCACTGTGTATCTTTTGAGGAAGAATTGTAAAGGTCCTATCCACTCTACCACCAATGCTTGAGAGCTTTCACCCATTTTTATAGTAATAAGCCCTGTAGCTTCTCATGCTGACTTGGGCCAAAATCCTTCGCATACATCACGCTATCAGCTGTTTCTTTCCATTCCCAACTATGTGCATTTAAGGGGGATATTTTACAGTAAAGCAGATACTTGTCTATTTTAAGGTTACTTTGTACGATGTAGAAATGTTGGGGTAGCAACAGGTTGAGTTTCTCCCTTGATATTTATTTCATGTCATTAACTTTCATGGAGTAAAACTGTTAGGGTCAAAAAGAGGCAGCAATTATAAAAGCATATGCACACAATGTAATCTCAAAAGAAAAAAGAAACCAGACCCCACCAGAAGGAACAGAAGGAAATATATCTTTGTTGCAGCTGCATGAGCCTCCCAAGCACTGAGGAGACCAAGCTGAAATCTCCCCAAGACTGAACACAATATTGCTGCGATGTAATCACAGCTCTCTGCTCTGGCCTTATTACTGCAACCACACGCCCAAGTCTACCAGCAAGGATCTACCAGGACATAGGAGGTCCAAGTTGCACATCTCCCTGGGGTCACCCAGAAACGCCTGTCTAAAAATGGCAAAGAGCTGGATGAATCCCACAGCCTTCATCTACCAGTTCTGCACAAGTGTGGAAAGGAAGATGAGGCCCCATGTCCAAGTCCAGTCCTTGCGGAAGGCAATGAGATGTGGTTTTCAAGAAATTGCTAACAAACTAACACTGCAAAGCAGAGTTTAGAAAGTTTTATAAAAATGTACTTCTGCAGTTCCCACTAAAGTCCAAAATACTTACACACATCAATAATTACACAAAGGTAGCACCACTAAGCTAACACTGATGAGACTACTCACATAGTGAAGATGTTCACATGCATCTGCAACAGCCACGGCACATTAACCTAGCAACTAGCTTTAGCTCCCTCAAACACAAAAGTTTTCATAATAATGTATTTTGTATAGAACCAGATTATCACTTAACCTGCAAGGTCTTTGGTATGTTCCTTTTTCAAGCCTACAAGTACTGGTTTCGGGGAAGAAGTCTGTGCCAAAGTATATTATACCTACTATGGCAATAAATTCTTCATGGATGAGGTTTTATACATAAATTACCTTCATTTGCAGTCTCCAAATGCTCTTCTAAAGTTTATGGGACAATATGAATTATGAACACCCATGTATTTCTTGTAGGTATAATGTGAGACAGATTTTTTTCTCCTGTATGCAAAAGATGATGCAAGTCAGTTGTAGTCGACACCTCTCCCCCCCACCTGTGTTGAATAAATGCGATAACACAGACCAGTCAGTTGCTTATGAGAAGTGTACAGCCTGCTATAAAGATATGTATGCATGAATTATGTCTAACTGGGATTAAATATGAATCACGTGGTTAAACAAAAGCATTAAAAATATCTGAACGTTTTTTCCTGAACCATATAAACTTAGATTTCTTAATCTGTTATTTCTTGGTTTAGTTATTGGTACATTTATGGTTTGGCAAAATAACTCCTTTTAAAGAAATTGTACTTTTAAAGTGCACAATTTATATTTAATTGAAGCTACCATTGTAATCTTTACAAAACTTGGCTGGATTTCCGTGGCTGGGCTTTAGGTATTTTGCTGGTTCTGCTGGATTTTTAAAACCCTAGAGATCTGGGACTGGAATGAGTCTGTTCACTGTTATTATTAGTCTCTATTAAATACTGTTATTGGTGACCCACTGGAACCTAAATCCTAGCCATACTTCATATATCTGTTGAACACTGGGTGCTTTGGACTCAGTTCATACACAACACTTGCCTCAGAAGCGAAGTTCCAGGTTTCCACAGGAATTCCAGTTTCAGAAATCACTAGGAAGGTGAACTGGCAAACTGTACCCAGACCCTAATTCTGCAAACTGCTCTAACCTCGGTACCTGAATCAGCTTAGTAGTTTCAAAGGCTTCACAAGAACAGGTCCAGGATCAGCTGTTTTTCAGCAAAGACACTCTTGGTCTGCTGTACTAAATAGCAGCAACCCTTCAAATTGCACCTACTCACAGTCATTGAAACCAAGAGGGAAAACACAGCAGGAGTGATAGAGATGGTATGGGAATGCTTGCCTTGCTCCCACAGCAGTGGGGGAAGGATCAGGCATGAAGGCTCATCAACAAGATCAGACAAAAGAGAAAACACTGAATCATATTAAAGTAATTACCAGAAAATAAGACTTCTGTAAAATAGTTGCAATCAGCTAGTTCAAGCCTTCAGGCTCAGTCTTGTATTGGCTGCATGTAGCGGCACCACCCCAGGAGGCGCTCCAGGAAGAACGGGTGACTCAGAGTCACAGTTCCTCCCTGGCTCCCTTCCTCTTGCATGGGAGAACAAATAATTTCACCCTGTCCTGAATGCAGTGTACTCCCATGTTACTCCTAACTAGCTTGATAGTGCAAAAATACATGGCCCTACTCCCCCTCTGCTTGCCCTACTTACATGGTAGTTAAGGAAAGACCAGGCATGAAGACCCCATTATTTCTTCGCCCCATTGTCTCTCCCTTCCTATCTCCCCACACCTCAACACTGCTGTCTGAAGCGGCTACATGGGACACACTTACTGCCCACTTCTGCCCTGAGGTGCTGCTATGGACAGGAATAATCTAGCATGGAGATAGTATCAGCATGAAAGAGAATCCTAGTTAGGAAGAACATGTATCATCACTAGATAATGATAACCACATTTAATGGGCACAAGTATGAAGGAATGAATTTCAGTGATTTTCCCTTTATTTGAGGGGGGAAAAAAAAAAAAGGTGTTATTATAGAAATGCCCAATTACATCGTCAGGCACTGCACTATTTATGGCATAAAATCACTATAATTAAATGCTAAGTGCTGATTTCAATTATTTAGCAGTGGAGCAATAAAATAAGCAAGCGCCTTTAAAATGTTATTTTCACAGAGTAAGCCCAGAATACAAAAGGAGCTAAAAAATGACCTGTCAGGACCTTAGATGTCCCATAGCAAGACATGAGATTTAATGCACAAGAATTCTCAGGCCTAGCATTGCAATTAAGCTCTGCGTTCCTCAGACCCACTTTTCTTCTGCAAGCTTACAGTGGAGTTAGTATGTGGGAAAAGAGTGAATTCCTGCTCTGACTGGGTTAGAGTTACCACGTCACCTTAAAACTAGTCACTGGGGAAAAACAAAGGCTTACACTGAGACTAAAAATATTAAAGATCTGAAGTAGTGAGGTGGTTCAGTCCACAGTGGCCATGTCTGCACACACCTCTCCACTGAAGGGCCAGGACTGTGTTAAGTAGTGTTGGAAAACCTTGCAAGATTATATTAAAAAAAAAAATTAATTGGAAAATTAGTTAAAAAATTAGTTCTCACCTTTAGTGAGAGATACAATCCAAAACATAGGAAATAAAGGATATTCCCAGTAGATATTCTCAACATGTTACCTGTCACAAAGCTGGGGGAAAGTCTGCAATATTAAATATTACTAATTCTGTATTTGGGCTAAATAACAGCCATGGACACATGGTGATAAAAACATGCAGTGAGCAGGAGTGAAGCCATGGTAAACCAGATGCTGTACTGCCAGGATGCAGTGCACAACGTCCCAAACAGTGAAACCTCTGTCAGCCAATGAAGAGGAAGTGGCCATGTAGCCCACTTCCATTCATGTTTCTGACAAATTTTTGGTTTTATAGGTAGATTTTCAGGTAAACAAAAACTGAACTGGAATTGTCCAGTTCAAACGAAATGTCCTGTAAAGTAAATACAGCTGATTATTCTTCACTTCCTTACATGCTTCTCCTTTACCAAGAACAAAACTTGTCGAATAACACATTTCAAAGAAAGAATAATGACCATACCCAACACCACAGCTCCATTTTTATTACAAATATAAAAACCTGAAGGTCTTCCATTAGTTTCAGTGGTTGGGAGGGAGTGGGAAGAACGATGTGTTAAACGGTAATGGAGGAAGTACACACGCCAACTGGAAAAATGGACTATAAAAAGCTTTTCTTACACAAACACAAGAGGAAGTAACCAACACCCTCAATTGTTGAAGTGAAAGGTGGGGGGCCTAAACACACAACTAGGAAAAAAAAGAAAGTAAAAGTGAAAAAACTCCTGAATGTTTCGTATGTTCCTGATTACTCTCAAATCTGAGAGCCTTGTTGGATAATGTCAAACTGTTACCAACAGCAGACCTGGCAAATCCCATACAAAGAGCATAAATACTGTATGAAAGTACCAGGCTAGAGACCTTTCTGCAGTTAAGGCTGTCTTATCACTTATTTCTGTGTCATAGTCCTATGGACTTGGTCTCCCTCCCTGCAATCTACTGCAGGTTGGGTGGTGAGCCCTCTGCACATGGGACAAGGGATCAAAGTGCAAAGGAAAGGACACCGTCCTGCTCTGCAAGACAAGTGTGTGCCACCACAGCAAGCCACTTCTGCCTGTAGAACACTTCTTCAGCATCCCCAGCTGCACACCAGGAACACATCCCCTCCAGTCACACGTCTACGCGCTTGCCCAGTGGGAACCAATGTGGCATCATCCCACATGTCAGAGGACAAAAGAATCAAAGGGTGTAACAGAGGTGCAAGGATTCAAAGTACAGCTTCAGAAGGTCAAACAGGTCCACCACAGAAAATTTATTAGAGCAGACAGGTAAATACTGGCAGGCCAGACATGCAAATTCTAGCTAGGCAGATTGAGGAAAAAGGATCCAGACAGTGAAGCTGGCTGAATTGGTTATACCTCCTCCAGTCAGACTGCTGCATGGACCTCTGCACTGGGTAACATAATACCCAGTTGGAATCAGCCATCACTGATACAAGCTCGTACAATTCCATGACCCAGGCAGCAATCCCATACACCAAGTATTCTGATCCCTAGCAGACATAAGAGAGTTTTACAACTAAAACAGAGTTCCCATGATGATCTACAGCTACTTCAGTAGTCTCATGTTTTTCCATTACCTGTGAAAAATATATTGGCTAGTGGCATTTAGTAGAATCATAACCTTCTGGTTACAGAGCTTGAACTTGTCAGCAACTATTTTGTGAGTGCAATGGAGCCAGGTCAGAACATAGATACATAGTACATAGATGCTACTAATCTTTGCAAAACTCTTCCTTCCCCAGCCAGCCACTGTATAAAAGGACATAAAACTGACCTCAAATTAGGTAAAGGGTTGGCTTTGTAACAAATTTCTAGCTTCAAGGTCATTTAACTTTCTAAAGATTTTTAAATGGCTTTAAACATCTGCCATTGATAAACGACCACAAATTAAAACCAGAGAAGACATCACAAAATATTCAAGCTGAAGCAGATAGGCAACGTTCTCTCTCGTCCTCATGTCCTGGTTTTTGGCTGGGTTAGAGTTAATTTTCACAAGAAGGTGGGAGGGGACACAGCCAGGACAGCTGAACCAAACAAGCCAAAGGGCTATTCAATACAATATGACATCATGCTCAGTACATAAGGGGGAAAGGTGGCCAGGGAGGAGGGATTCCTGCTCAGGAACAGGCTGGACACTGGTTTCTGGGTGGTGAGCAAATTGCATTCTGTATCACTCACTTTATATAGTACTGATGCTATCTTCCTCTTCCTTTGCTGTCCTATTTAAACTGGCTTATCCCAACATGAGTTTTGGTTTTTTTCTTCTGATTCTCCTCCCCATCTCACCAGTCGTGTGGGGGAGTGAGAGGGGCCATGTGGTACTCAATTGCTGGCTGGGGCTAAACCATGACACTGTAACAAGTCGTTTTGGAATTTTTGGAAACAACAACTAGAAACACACTAAACACAGACAACACAGGCCTACCAATGTGGGATAGAACTGCACTCTTCTTCCTCTGCTGCTTCCTTAGCAAAGGTGTTAGCATTGTTTTGCCCGTGACAGAAAAACAGCAAGCCCTGGTGTAGCTTAGCACACCAGGAGAGTCACTACAGAAGAAATCAATCTGCTTTGCCCCTGGTATTAAAGGTCAATGCAAACCAGACCACAATAGTCAGTTCTTGAATATGTTTTCTTTATTCTGCAGAACATAAGTTTTGTGATAGGCCATTCTCCCTCCTGATTTCAAGTTGAGAACTCATGGCTTTACAGAGGTTTGCACAGCCATGGCTCTGCACAGCCTCATTCCTAGATAGCTCCGATTCTCCCACATTTATGTCTCTGCTCACTTTATCACTCTGTCTCACTGTTTTGTGTGGGTTTGGGGGGGTTCACATTAAGCCTGCCCATGGGTCTTCTGCACTGCTCAGTCTGTGTATGCTTAAAATCTTTGATGTATCTTGTTTGCAGCTCTCCTCCCACCTCCTAACACTGACTAGGACTTTTTTCCCCTCAGACTCACTACATTCTCTGGCAAAACTGGCACTGTAGAATGCCAGCCAATTCCTGACAATTTATTTATATGTGTAGAGCAGCATTCAATTCTACAATGTGAATTGAAAAAGGTCCTCAAATGATTACACAATTCTGTTTCTAGTTCTCAAGAAGCTATTTTCTAGATATTCAAACTCAAATCCCAATGATAGAAACTTGCATTTTAAGGAGAGGTAAAAGGAAATTTCTCATCATCTGAACAAGTCAAGGTTTGCTTCTGGATATGTATTACAGTATCTTTTTTGCATCACACCTACTATACTAAATATACAAAACACTTGAACAAGTGATAGTTTTGTCAGCCACCAGCTAATCAAATGAAAAATTATTAGGCTTAGGAAAATAATAAAAGCAGAAGCCAGCTGTGCATTTGCTGGATGAAAATCCCAGTGTCTCCCATGTTAGCTCATGTGCATTTCAATTTCTGGGAAGAAAATAATAGGAGTTTCTCCACCCTTTCTCATGTGAGCCATAAAACAGATTTATTACCTAGGATATATTCTGTGTTTTCTCCTGAGGAAAAAAGAAAGTGGTTGAACAAGTTCATTTTTTTCCCTTCTACAACTAGGATTTTCTTTATAATAAACACAGAGCTTAATTTTGGTATCATATGGCCCTTCTATTTAATGCTCTGGTCACACTTTTTACCTTGCTAAATCTTGAATTGTAGCATTTTCATTTCAGTGGGGAATTACAGCTGCTCCAGCTGTCTTAGGAATCTTAGGACAGACTTTTCACACTATCTGGTATGTTTTAAAGCAGAATCCTTCCCTCCCCTAAGTCAAAGAAATTAAGCCTCTACTGAAAAATTCTGGAATATCTAAGGAAAAAAAAAAAGAAAATAAGAAAACCCCCAAAATGGCAAAGCAGTCTATGTTTCTTTCCAAACAGTTCTTGCTCAGATTTACCTTACACCCACCAGTCACCCATCAGCTCTGGGAAACTTAACACAGCAAACTCAGAGGTTTAGGACAGGGTTGCATTTCAACTGGGAGGGTTTTCCTGTACAAATGACTATTTTTTGACTGCAGCACTCACCTTCTGACCTTTAAAAAATAAATCATGAAAGACAAAATTTGCTGACTAAAAGATTTTTTTTCTCCTCAGACTCCTAATTTGCTTACAGTATGATATTATAGTTCTGAAGACCTGTGCTGGTAAATCCATTTATAGAAAAGGTGGTTTTCCCCTATAACTTTCACTTTTGAGATGTAGAAGAGACTGATTTATATTTTAAATGCTTCTGAATCATGGCATAGCCTGGACTCTATGGTTTAGTGGTCTGGAAACTTTCAAGACAATATGACATCCAGCAATACCATTTTTAAGTGAATCTCTTGACTCTAATATTTGTAGCCTAAATGTGCTCAACTAGCTACTCTTAATAACTAACACCTACTGTTTAATGAGTCACTTTTCTCAATAAGGCAAACCTGACATCTCTCAAAGTTCCAGTTCTTTCAAATAATTCTATTATATGAGTGTTTATACAAAGTCACACATGCCACTGAAACAATTTTTGAAGCAACAAACTTAGCTGCATATAATTAAAAAGTACCATGGGAAGTGCATTCATTGCAGTTGTGGAATTACTTTTGTTGCTTATGAACAACAACAAAACCAAAATCTAGTTTTTATCATACAACTTTCCAAAGGAAGCTGGTTTGCTTGGGCAGAAATTGTGCAGGGTTTTTGTAATGTCTTTCTTTCTCATTGCTTTGTGATCATTTTTACTGCTCCACAGAGACCACACATAGCTAAAGTAGTTTTCAAGTTATTATTAAACCAAAAACCTTCACTTGTACTACCAAGTATTCTAGTGTAGTCAAACTGCATTCTTACAAAGAAAGCATAAATCCATCCAAACAGATTTTTCTAGGCTCAAAACAGTACTACTGCAGCTAAACTTACCTTTTTTCTTTATGAAGATAGACACACAAACATGTAATATTGTGCTGAGGCTTCGAGCTTGCACGAAAGGAATGTATCAGCACAAAAACTCAGCAGAGGTGTCCGAAAAAGAATGTTCAACCCTTTTTTAACCATTACTAAGTTTGTCTTCACAATGCCAGAAATGCCACTGAAATACATCTAGGACCCTACATAGCTACAATGAAACTTTATTGCAAAAGACTAGTCAGAGTAACTATTTTCCACACCGAAGATGGTGCTTCATAGAATGTAATTTTGGAAAATCAGAATCTTCAGCAATCAGTCTCCCATATAAGCTAATTAGTGATGACTGATTTACAGTCCTTACTGTTACAAGAAAATAGTATGTTGTTACTGCTGAGCTTGCAGAGAAATAGTACTCAAAAATGAAAGCTATGCAAAACCAAAGGGTAATATAGGCCAGTGCACTGCATGACAGAGAGCCAGAAAATTGTCTCTTTAATGTAAGGACATATATGGGACAGTAATTAAGTGTTTCATTCCAAAAAGACACAGTTTTCTACAATGGTCATCAGGGTCACAAAAAGTGGAACATACTTACTCACCAGATCTGCTGTCCAATATGTTACTATACTAATATTGTAATTCTAATACTTAAAAATAAGTCCTTACATCAATTAACCAAACCCAGACTATTTCTCTGATACTAGAAACTGGCATCTATTCCAGTGCATCCACCAGCATAATTTCCATTGCAGACTCTTTATAACTGATGACACACCTGAGCCAGAGCAGAGTTAGAATCCATGCTCACAAGGATATTTTTACAGAAAAAAAAGCTAGTTTACTTGTAATTAAATAAAAGTCAGTAAGAGTCATTAAATAAAATGACGTTAGTCCATCCTGTAGTTTCTTTCAAATGTAGCAATTTAGTAAAAAAAAAAAAAGAAAGAAAAAAGAGCTTTATGCTCCATATAACTTATACAGACAAATTATTAATGAAATGCTTCTCAGTCACTGAGTCCTCTCTAAAAGCCTCACAGAAACGCTACTAAAATCAGGGGTTGGTGGAAGGAGCTTTGGAAGAATGACAGGTTACAAAAGAGACTGGACAAAGAGACTGTGTGGAGAAGTGCTCTTCAAAACAATTCCCAGCAAAAGAGTCTAAGCAACGCAAAGATTTCTCCCTCTCCTCCATTTTTTCCAGAGTACACACCATGCCTGTTTTTTTACCTTGTTCATTTCAAAATGAAGCTACTGAATCTGAACATTAGATTATCTTCTACTGTAAAGCGGCATATAAAGGACTTGTATAAGGCATTTTCTTAATTACAAACAACCAGTGGTATAAAGAAGAAAAAACATACAATAAAGGCATCCAAAGGTCAGCTATCAGTACGCAGGTGTCATCCAAACACTGCAAGATTACATTCAGAACATCAGCTAGGTTGAGCAAACAAAGCGCCCATGCTGAAAATATCTGTAACACAGATCCCACCTCACATACGTGCTGTAATACCTCGCTGCAGAATCAGACCGCCAGTAGAGGGAGGAAAAGCAAGTAAACCCTGCTGCCCAAAACACCAGTGCTCCTCACTGACAGAGCAGCACACCCAGGTTATGTACTATGCGAGCACAAATGAGCAGTGTTGGTCTTTTTCTTCCCCCTTCAATGAATCAATCTCTGAAAAATCCATCGAGGCGAGGATTCCTTTTTTTTTTTTTTTGATACTAATCAAGGTAAAAACAAAGGGACTTGAGTCAATCAGTTGAAATAAGGCTAGTTTTATAGATTTATGTAGACTATATCTGAATAGAATTTTGCATTGCAAAATGAGTGTATTAATTATACTGTTACAGGATCACTCTGGATGGAAGGGACCTCAGGAGGTCTGCAGTCTGATCTCAAGCTCAAAGCAGGGTCCCCTATGAGACCAGACCTGGTTGATCAGAGCTCTACCCAGTTGATAAGCACCATGTTATTTTTCCATATCACTATATTACACGCATTATTAACAATACAATGTTTTAACTTTCTAAATGCTTTCAACCGAAGGGTATTAGAGCACTTTTAAGTCTTCCTGAGGACTGCCATTCCGACTTTGCAGATGGCAGGGGTAAAGCGCAGAGCAAGCACCCACCCACCTGAGGCCCTGCTTTCCATGGGCAAAACCAGCTTCCACACTCAGCAGGCACAGTTCCCTGCCTCACCGTGATGTGCTCAAGCACTCTTTACACAAGCTGGCTCACTACTGACTACTTTCCAATACCTTAAAAGCACTCATTTCTGTTGGTGCTAAAAGCAGAGCACTGGAATTATTAGGAAGAGCAGCTGTAAAATCCACTGTGTCAGGACTGTAAGTTCCATTACAGCTAGGCTTGGTGTTTATGGCTCACTGATATTACATTTTTCATCGGGTGTATTCTGAACTCGCCAGCGTTACAGCTGCCAGAGCAGACCTCGCACGGAGACTCTCCCAACTGCCTCAGCGCAGCTGAGCTGCAGTTAATGACATGCAGACGCTAATCGCAACATTACTGTTCCGCGGCAGAGGCCACATCTCCCTCAAGCATTCGCCCCATCTAGGGCGTCTTTCCGCCCCGCTCGCTCCTCTGGCCGGCACAACCTCCGCGCACGCCTCCGGGTGCCGTTAACGGCCGCGGGCATGCCGGGCGGGACGGGACGGGACAAGCCGCCCGCCCAGGGCGGCCCCGCCCTCCGACACCCCGAGAGGAGGCGCGAGGCGGGTAGGGATAACGGTCCGCTCCGCGCGGGCTCTGCCCTCGGCCCCGCACGCGGCGGGCTCAGGCGCACCGCCGCTCCGGCGTTGCCGTGGCAACGTCCCCGCGCAGGCGCACACCAATCGCCGCCCGTCCCGCAAGCGCCGCGCGGCCTCAGAGGCGCTGCCGCGCCGGTGACAGGGGCGCTCTGCCAGCTGCGCTGCCGCCGGGCGTTGCCGGCGTGTCCCCAGCGGCCGAGCCGGGAATCCTCCGTGGCGGCCGGGACGCAGACCAGCCTCCCCCATCCCCCGCCGTCTCTCACCTAGCGCCGCTCCGCCCGGGGAAGGGAGAAAGCGTGGCAGCGATAACTCGGCGATCCTCTCCCGTAAGCAAGGCTGCCTCCCAGGAACCAGGCAAACGCAGAGGAGCGCCGAGCGCCAACGTGATGCTTGCCGCCCGCCCATGACGTCACGGGGAAGCGAAGAGGCGCGCATGCGTCGGCTGCGGCCGGCGGGTTCTCGGTTCATTAGAGGCCTTGGGGGCAGCCCGGGCCGGCTGCCGGTGGGCCCTCGCCGGCCCCCGAGGAGGCACCGGGGCATCCAGACGGTTAGGGAGGCCCGCGGTGCCGGCAGCGGCACCCCCACTCCGCGGGTCCCGCGGCGTCGGGCGGCTCTGTGTCAGTCCGCTCTAGGGGCCGGGGGCACTCACCGGCAGGCAGGGCCGGGCCCGAAGCGTGTCACCGCCGTGCCGAGGCGGACACGAGCGCCGGGACGCGCGAAGGACGCGGTCTGGTGGAGCAGGGTTGTGGCGCTGCCGAGGAGCGCCGGAACCAGCCAGGGCAGCCTTGGCCGGGGTGCGGGTGTCAGGCCGTTACTGCCGTCAGGCGTGCGTCGAGTCAGCTTGTGACATGAGTGGTGCGGCTTGATCAGTGAGGCGCGTGCCAGGCAGCGTTCCAGGCCCCCTCCCACCCTGCTTCCCCAGCACACCTGTGCCAGGGGCTCTGCAGAGCGTGGGGTTACCGTGTGCCTGAATTAATTTACCTCTCGTGGCCACTGCTGACAATCTGGGTTGGTTCTGGGGTGAACAGGCCAAAGTCTTTTGGTGCAGCACAGCCACTTGTAGTTTTCCAGATGCTGTCTTCCAGAACAGTGTCTTTAGAGAAGAAAATTGCCTCCTGAAATGGTTCCAAGTGGAAGTTAATGGTTAGGTGTCATAATTGGAGTAAATCAGGCAGGAGTGGAATAACCCAGCATGCATCGTTGCTGCTAGAACAAAAATGTTGCTGTGTGAGGTTGGAACATACCCTGCTAACATACCCATCCGCCCTCAGGTGATGGCAAGCTCAGTGTGGCATGACAGCACTGCAGAAGGGCAAAAGCTCCCTCCTTAAGCACCCCCTCTTGCTTTCCGGCTACACCAAAACTTGCTTGAGGAAAGCAAATAAACCATCATCTATTTGTTTGTGTCAGCTGGCTAGGAAATAAAAGTTTCCTCTTTGATGTAGCTTCTCAGAAGGCTACGCTACTGGAATTGCAGGTAGAAAGGCTGGTACCTCCTAAAATGAATGCTTTCCAGTTCTGAGATTTTTACTTAGGGAGACAGAGAGTCTTTCAAAGTTAAACTCCAGTGCCACGGTGCTGTTAAATAAATGCTGTTCTGTTCCACTTGTGTTGATGCAAACAGAGGCATAGAGGGGTTTTTTTTTTGTGAGTTTGTGACAGTAAATCTGGGGCTTGCTTTTCTGCTCAAATTGTGTCAAACCTGTCATCAGTAGGAACACCGATTCCTAAAGCCTTGCTGTGAAGGGCTCTTGAATGGCTTTCCATGGTTATGAAAACACAGTACTTGGAGGAGTCTGCATCTCATTATAAGGAACGTCCTAAGCACAGATAAATACCTTCAGGATTGTATAATGCACACATAGAGCCCTGTATTTCCCTACACGTTTTGCTGAAATGACCTGAATTAAGAGACTTTGAGCAGCAGATCAATGCTATAAAATGCTATGCATAATGAAACCACATGTGCAGTGTACTTACAGGTCTTTGTTAGAAGCTAAATGTTTATTGGAATATGGTATGGTTAATATTCCCTACAGTCACCTTGAAAATTGAATATCCCTTTCACAACATAAAGATAATGAGTTATATGGGAAGATAAGGTGGTACCAGAATTCAGCAATGACAGAATCCAATTAATTTAACATAACGCAAGCGCAAATTTATTACAGTTGGATGCAATTTGTAATTGAAAGTTCCATTACAGTGCATGTTTTTACACCTTACCACCCATCAGTAAGAGCTGGAAAGAGCAGCTTCTCCATTTTGAAGAGCAGTGATGTATTTGTCACCAATAACTCTTTCCTTATATGTTTGCTACAAGGAACCTCAGGGACCAGCAGCCCAGTTGTGCACCATGGGCTGTGCTCCAGTGCTTTCTCACAGGGTGCTATGACTGAGTCTTAAACAGAAACCAGGCTTTATTTTCTTTGGCTGCTTAGCTGGGCTGCCCCTGCCTTGTTACTTGTTCATCCTTTTTCCTATTTTTCACTCTTCTAGGGGAAGATCCCCTCTTCTTTTTTGGGAGGGAGGAGTAAAATCAGCCCTCTAGTCAAATAAACCTTTCAACCTCCTATCTACAAAATAAACACTTTTATTGTGGACAGTCCAAGCTCCTTAGGTAAAGCTTTAGGTCTCAAATCCAAAAGATACACTGTGTCCTTTTAATAATTTCATAGTGGAAACCCTTTATTTGCCCATTCCTGTGGTGTTATGGAGGTTTTCAATGATTCTGGTTTAGGTTTCGGGATTAGGTGAAACCAGAGTGCCTTAAACCTCTTTAGAGGTTTGGGATTAGGTCTGCATCAGGCCTAATATAGCCTTTCTGTGCAAAGCTAAATTAAATGGCAGGGATATTTGTTGTGCACTGATTCACAGGTGTTTGGCAAAAAACCAGAAAGCATAAAGGAACCACTGGAAGAATCATGAAGGCAAAGCCATCGAAACATGAGTATTAGCTAAGTACTGCAGTATCACTTGCAACTGTGGGGTCTTTCAGACTGCTTCTAAGTGATTTTAAGCATGGATATCATTTTTATGTGTCTCTCTCACATGAATGTGAGTAAACTGAAGATCTTTCGTTCAAATGGATCATGGGTTTTTTATTTGGGTCTCACATTATGGTAATTGCTGCCTGTTTTATAGCGAATGTATATTAAAGTTTGTCAAACAGCTGATATCACTGAAGCTCTATTGTTTTAACTGTACACATAAATTCTGTTCCTTCTCTGGGGTATGCATTTGCCTGACAGAATATGCTAGGTCACAAGGAGAAAGGCTCAATAGATTTATGCCTATTATTAAAACCACCGTGCCTGGCTCAGGAGGCAGAGACACTTGCCTCCTTGCTAACCATAGACTAATGGGAGGAGATAGTTTTGTTGTGCAGGCTGTCTGCTGCGAGGCTTTTCAGCACTTCTCACTAGCTTTGTCTCTAGTAGGGATATTTTTCCTCCATGAGCTCAGCTCCATAGTTTGTAATACTGGTGGGGCCTGACTGACTGGCCATACCCCTGTGGTACTGTCTGAGGTGAGCAGATTTCATCAAGCAGAATGAATGCTGTAGTCTCAGGATCTCTGGAGATTATAGCAGCTGGTTCAGCTACATTTGTAGGGAAAAGCTGAGCTTCAGATGCCTTGTTCTATGGTGCCTTGCCCTGGTATCAAAAGGAGCTGGATATGTAGTTATGGGGAGGTGATACACAGAGCCCAGTGGGTTAGTTCCTACAGCTGTCCAAAGTTGGTTACTACCTGACCATAACTATCTCCTCATACCAAAGCATTCCCTGCACTGATTATGTTCCTGTCAGCCCTCTCTTTAAAAAAAAAAAGTTTATTTTGAATGCATTTCTCTCCCCAGAGAGACAGATTATATAGAAAGTCTACTCCAGCTCAGAAGTTTATTTTTTTCCATGCCAGTAATCAGTCCTCTTGGAGACAAGCTTTTTTTTTGCATTTCTATGGCAAGTATTGGATCAACAAGGAATATGGCCAGATACTGTCTTGTCAGGTCTGTTTGCAAAAGAAAAACAGAAGCAGTTAAGACAAGTTTCAAAAGAATATGTCCCCTCTAATCAGATGAGCATGAGAGGGAGGCTAACTAGAGGCATTTAATAATCTTAGCATCTGTATAAAACATTATTTATGGCTTTAAAGCTACACAAGGCTTGACTTTTAAATGTAAGTTCTTTTCCTCCTTAATGGTTCATGTAAAGGAGAACAAGAGAGAATGTACCAGTCAAGGACAAAATCATAAAATAATGAGCAGAAGAATAATGAAATCAAAGTACTGGGGGCCAAAGGAGGCTGAGTGGGAATTCTTCATACATGATTGATCTGAACTTGAAAGCAAAAAAAAAGAAAAAAGACTCCTCATCCTTAAATGAGATGGTTATTTGAGCATAAATAACAGTCTCATGTCAAATTCACTGCATTTTCCAATGGAGTCTTTTCACTACAAAACCACAACATTCTCAGCCCTAATCTCCTCAGATAAAACAATAGGGCTGGTGGCTCTGAATCAGCACTTTGAAACCAACCTTTGAAACCAGCAACACATTCAGGGTGAAGAGAAATAGAGGAGACAAAGAGCTGCTGTTTATAGAGCTTTGCAAAGTCAGGCCCCACCTTGCTTGCTTGGAAACATGCTGGAACACCGAGAATTGTTTTTCTGTCTGGATGGGAAGTCCCGCTCCCTGCAGCCACCTCAGGGGACTGGGGCTATTGATGTGTCCCAGTGTGCAGCCCCACACCAGGCGGAGCTGTCACTGAAAGCAGCAGCAGTGAAACATCAAAATCCTCTTGGCCGCTTCAGCCATGGATTATTTGACTTTTCAAAATAACCAAGGGCTTTGACCAGAAACCTGAAGGGTTCTTGCATGTTGGGAGCTTGTGAGAGGTGGTGGGTGATCCTGAGCAAAGAGAGGGGGAAAGGGTGCATGCCAGTGTTTGGAGGCTGGCTCAGCCTGGGGAGGAAGGGTGCGGCAAGAGCAAACAGCTGGGCTCTCCATGCCAGAACAAGCACTTCTCCTTTCCTAAGCCATTTGCAGGGGCATGGCCATGTGCTGACCCTAGCACTCATCCAAGGAGCTTCAGGACAGATGCAAGGCAGGAGCATGGGAGCAGGAAAGGAGGGGGCCTGGGAGGCAGAATGATCACGCTAGAAGAGGCCTGCCCTGAGCGGTGGCACTCACTCAGGAACAGGCCAGCCAGGACACAAAGGTTTCCATCCAGCAAATGACACCTCACCTTAAGCAGGAAGCTCGTTTCCCTCCACAGCCAGTGAGGAAAAACAGGCTCCTAACTACATGGGAACATCCCCTCTACCTTTTTTCTCACTTCACTGTTTCCTAGCAAAACACAGGTTTTGAAATCCAGGGATGCTATCCCCTGGAAAGTGGAAGAGGAATGTGGTCTCAGGACATACCCCAGTACTGCTATGCTCTGGCTGGGAAGAGACCTTGCACTGGTGGTGGGGATGTCATACGGCAGTGAGACCTGGAACAGGACCACATGGTGGCATTCTCATTTTCATGTGGGTGTTAGGGACACTGCCTGTAGCTCAGGGAAGTTTCTGGTGATCTTTTTGAGCCCTTCTCAAAAAAAAAAGAAAAATGAACTGGGCATTGTTCTGCTCAAAGGGATCATTGGAATATGGCCTTTGGACACGGTCTGGAAGCATCAGCTGCACAACCACCCCACCAGTGCTACCCTTGCAGCAAAGCTCCTGAGGCAGGGCCCAGATGAGAGATGCTGACAGGATGCCAAATCTAAGCCCTCTGGAACTAGGCAGAAAAGAGGACCAAGGGGCAAACTGATATGTGGGTCCAGCTGCAAATGCCCATGCTTTTGTTCACTCTGAACAAAAGCCTTTGATCCAAACATCTCCACTTTTTAGGGATTCCAAGCTCAAGTGAAAACCCAGCAGTTTCACCCTGTGTTGAAACACAGCCTCACACCTTTGATTTCTGAGGACAGATCATTTTTCTTGAGGTGGGGCACGTGGACAGCAACAGATACCTCATGTCTGGTTCAGGCAGACCAACCAAAAGGCTTAAGTGGACACACACACTACCAGCAGCATGTGATAGGATTTAGTGCAAGGAAATCAAACTCTCTGCCCCACCTCCTGAGCTTATCCTTTAAAGACCAGTCCTGTGCTCACAGCTGGAGTTTATGTGAGTCCTGCCTTATTAATTAAGTGTAGCCAGTGCCTTTTTCCCCTGAATTCCAACAGAAGCAATTAGAAAGCAGATACTTCACACATAGCAGCTGGTTCATTTAACACCCTACCCATGCGATTTGCTCCCCTCCCCCAGCCAACTCATGTCCCCCTTTTCCATCCTTTCATGTAGTGGAGAAGGAGAGTAAAGTCAAGGTGGAACAAACAGGGGCAGCAAATAATCATCTTCTTATTAAAAATCATCTAGCGTAACACTGAAAGCAGAGGAGTGTTGTTGAGACCATGCTTCTGAGCAGGGAATTCTAAAATTCACCTAACAGATGGGAAAAAGAGCCTTGGCTGTCTACTGTGTCCTCCTTAAAAGGGGATCTGTATCAAAGTAGCAGCATATTTTCTTCACCACAGGCTGTTGATGTCATTAGAGCAAATCTCGTTTTTATTTAACACTAGAGTTAAGAGTCACATAAAATTGGCACAGGTGAAGGCACCAGGCCCATTAAGTTGTGCAATGTGACTCTCTGGGAATTTTTTGAACGTTCATGCACCTCCAATTTATTTATGTTTGGGCTAGCCAGCTCCAAAGCCTCTCCTCCCTGTTTCCCAGTACAAATACAGCCTCAATCCTGCCATTAGACCTGTAAAAACCCACTCAATCTACCTAAGTTTCCCCCGCTCCCTGGGAAGATCCAGTTACAAGAAGGGCAGTTCCTGCCCCTCTCTGTGTTACATCTATCACTGGGAGATGCTATGGAGGTTAAATTAAACCCACAGCCAAAAACACCCACCCTAACATTGAAAGTGAAATCTGCCCTTGCCAAACAAGAGTATGTGCTGCTCCCAAACAGGTACTCTAGAGCCTGGCTAGACTTGATTTAGGGCAGGTAGTTCTTGTCAGAGGGAAACCAGGTTAAGAGGAGTGGAGATTAATTTGCCTCTGTAAAACACTTGTGAAGCATGAAGTAACTGCAGTGTATTTGAGACAAAGGGATGCTCAATAGTCACAACATCTCTTTCATTTCTGCTCCTAGCTTGGCTGGCTTTGTTTCTTTGGTTTTGTTTAAATGCAGAAACAGAGATCTGGTGCCAAACAGGGCATCTGTTCATGACATGGATAGGAATAATAACAAAGGAGTAGACAGCCAGGTACCCCAGTGTTGTGTGATTTCTCACTGATCATGAAATCAGGCAGCATCACGAGGATGTTTCCAGTTATAATATGGAGAAGATTTAGTTCCAGCACTAAACTTCCCATTTCCTTCCTCAAAAAGCTAGCTGTCAGAGAGGCTGCTATTGCAGCCATGCAGCCAGATGTTTGCCATCTTTATTACAAATTTTCAGGAATCTTACAACACTTACATACTCTGCAGCCGCCTGATGAGGTGGCTATCTAATACCCACATTACAGACAGGGAGAACAAGTTAGGAGGGATTAAATGATCTACCCAGCTTCCCACAAGACAACACAGGTGTGGCTAGAAATCAAAACTCCCAACTTCCAGTCTTTGCTATGTTACACTAATCTGCTTATATGCTTTGCTGTAAAAAAAATAAGAAACATGATTTCAGTAATGCATTAGTAACTGGTATAGGTACTCCTAATCAAAACGAATGATCAGCTTTTTCTAGAAACAGCTGATTAATCAGCTGAACCTTCCCCCTTTCCCTCCAAGATCTTTCTAGAAGGAGAAAAATAAAAGGGAAGGGCATCCCTTTATAACTGCAAAGGCTTCAACTAACGAGAGCAGAAATCACATTTTATATTTTGGCAGTTAGCAGTAAACACTATTATTAAAGCTATAATAAGATCAGCTGATGTTGTATGAAATATTAGTGATGTCTGAGCCCAAAGTAGAGCCCCCATCTCTTTAGTTAAAATTACAAAAATGATTAACAGCCCAATTAAAAACATTTTTGTTTTTGACATGATAAATGATACTTTATCTACCTATCTGGAGATATAATTGATTATTTTATCCGTTTGCTGTTGGCTGTCATTAAAAAAGACAGATACCATGGCTTTCTGGCCTCTCTCCCACTGAGAGAAAGAACAAATCCTGCTATTAATGACAGACAGCATCATTATGAAAAAATTCCATTTGCCACTAGGCAACAGAGCCCAGTCCCAGTAATTATTGTATTAGTCAAACCGTTGAGAAGTTCCATAAAATTGAGAGAGTTTTTAAGGAGCATTCAATGTTATTTGGCAACTTTTGTGATGTAACAATTAAAACCATGCTCCAGGCCCCAAAATGTGCAGGAGATTGCCAAAATCAGATAAAACCCTAGAGGGCCCCTGACTTGCAAAGAAGAGGAAAAAAAAAATAAAAATCAAACTGTTTACTTTTAGGATCAGACATTCATCAACATTTGGCTTTTGTTTCAGCCAGTGTCAGATAATACCAGCACCAGGTTTTTGGTCAGCTTCTAACAAAACTCTACACAGTTTGATGTCAGGCCTCAGAGTTAGCTGGGGCTGACACCAGCCTCTCTTCAGGAGAGGGAAATCCTGTGGGAGCTGGTGCAGGCACCTGGGAGCACTCATCAGTACCTTCTGGAGTGAATCATGTCGGTTCTCCAACAGCGAGCATCAGGAAATCCGTTGGGAGAAGTGCAAGTTACTCCTTCCTCTCACATCTAGGAGCAGAGCCAGACAACACCTCAAATTGTCAGGGCTCCAGGGAAAAAAGCACAAGTCTTCTGTCCATGTACCTGATTAACCTGTTAAGGAACTGTTAAAAAATATTAAAAAGCCCCATGGTTTAAAACTGGGAAGGAAAATTGCTACTGAACCAACTCGTGGCCAAGTTTATAATCTACCTACTTCTCTACTGAGTGGTGTTAATGGGTAATAACTTACAGTACTGGAAATGAAGGGACAGTCTCAGGCTTCTGCAGTGGAAGTTCAAGTTGGTTACAGAATGCAGACCAGGTTTAGCTTAATACAGACTATAGGAACCACTTCAAGAGCACATCTGTTTGTAAAGGAGTTAAAAAGGATTGATCACTCTTCCCAGAATAACATGTCCAAGTCAGGAAGTCTCCAATGTCAAAGAACTGTGATGGGAGCAGTAGTTTCCAGAGCAGTCAAAGGGAGCTGGGATCTGAACATGGGATGAGGAGCCAGAATAGTGCTGTTGTCACTAGGGACGGCAGGAGGCAGGGTTTTAGCACTAGCATCTTGCCAGTCTCCACCTGGAACATGCTGTACCAAGTAGGACAGATAAAAAGATACACTGGGGCCTGCCATAATATAGCCTTTCATCACACAGCTCCTGGATTGGAGATGGCTGCCAACTGTTAGGGCCTGCTGACCTATTTAATAAAAAAACCAAGCCCACAATCCTCAGCAATCACTGCTTCTATCTGATTTAAAGGAGAAGAGTGGCACGGCACTGCAGGCCAAGGGCCAGCCACCTGTGGCACAGGGGAAGCTCTGGAACCACACGTTGCACTGCCAAGCCAAAGGCAGGAGCTCAGACTTGTGAGACAGAGGGTGTGTGAAAGAAAAGCTGCTCCTCTCTCCCAGCATTGAGAGTTATCTTGCTGCTATGGAAGGAAGGCAGGCATGCCTGAGTCCTGCTAAGCTCAGGAATGCTGGAAGCTACTGCCACAGATTCCAGGACATTTAACCTCTACTTTGGGTCTGGCAATTGCTAGGGTGTGGTGAGATGTGTTGTTATAGAGGTGTAAACCACTCAGTAACTAACTGGCTGCTTTTTGGGAACAGCATTGCCTTGCAGCTCTCTTCAGCAGACCTAAAGCATATATTGTGGTGATATTCAGTTTTCTTGCATTGGTAGCCATCATCTGAAGTGAAGCATTGTAGGGCTGCTGAGGAACCTAGGTCAGTATCTGTCAGTGTGGAGAATGGATAATTTCAGCTTTTATTCTTAAATTTGATGAGCAAATTGTGCCAAATCTTCAACATACTAGACTAGTGCCAGATGAAGGCTTAGGAAGCTTTTCTAAAATATATGTTCTTTATTAGCATTAAACCTTTTATTATTGAAAGAATTACGTTACAAGATACATGCACAAAATCCATCTAAACTTAAGAAGTCATCTGAAAAAAATGCATTCCTAATATTTTTTTTGTTAGTCCCTTTGGCTTACAGCTCATATGAGCCATGAGTGAGGAAGATGCAAACCCCAGAACACAGCAAAGGGAACTCAGTGATGAAAAAGGGAGAGTGAATTGACAGTGTGCTGTTTGTGGGTATTGTTGAGAACAAGATGAACTAATTGGAAAAAATGATAACGTTGTAAAATCAAGGGCTACAAAGAAGGCCTGTGGCAGGGGGGTTGGAGCTCTATGATCCATGGGGTCCCTTCCAACCCAGACCATTCTATGATTCTATGATTCTATGGAGGCTAAACTCCCTGATTCAGCCAGCTCCCCTCACACCATGCTTATAGTTCCCCTGTGAACTGCAGGAACAAGCCAGCACAATTCAACCAGTTTCTACCCCCGCCTGGCTGTTCAGGCTCTTGTGTGGAGGTGCTTGAATCTTCCCCCCAGTTGTGTCAGCTGGCTGGTGCTACT
This sequence comes from Zapornia atra, assembly GCA_013400835.1. Taxonomy (NCBI): domain Eukaryota; kingdom Metazoa; phylum Chordata; class Aves; order Gruiformes; family Rallidae; genus Zapornia; species Zapornia atra. Next base: position 77,042 of record VZTU01015551.1, read on the forward strand.
GTTCACAAAGTTGCCAGATGACTGGTTCTTTAGCCAGCCTGATTTCCAGATGACCGCTTTTTTAGTGATCACTTTAATTAAAATAAAAAATACATGCAAAAGACATGAGTTCATCACCTGTTAACACATGCCATAGTTGTCTCTCGGTCAATTGGCATGCAGCAGACAGAGCTGCAGACTTCTTCCCCACCACCAGTATCCAGAGGAAAAGGGATTAGTCCATCTGCTAAAGCTATCAGACCCTTTGTGCTTCTCTCTATCAGTTGCTATTTATAGGATCCAGTGCCCTCTACTGAGCAGAATCAAAAAAGCATTGCTGTGTCCTGGGCCCCGCAAAGTTAATGCCAAGGTACAGCAGGATCACAGGATCACAGAATCACAGAATCGTAGGGGTTGGAAGGGACCTCAAGAGATCAGCGGGTCCCACCCCCCTGCCAAAGCAGGCTGCCTAGGACATATCACTCAGATAGGTGTCCAGACGTGTCTTGAATATCTCCAGAGAAGGAGACTCCACCACCTCCCTGGGCAGCCTATTCCAGGGCTCTGTCACCCTCACTGGGAAAAAGTTCTTCCGCATGTTGGTGTGGAACTTCCTATGCTCCAGCTTACAGCCAGGATGAGAGCTGAACAGTTGGAAGTCCCCTCCATACCCGCACCCATTGCTCCATCTGCCACCAGCGTTTCCAGGTTATTGTAAAACAACACATGGAAAGTATTGAGGAGCTTGCAGTGGCTCCGGAGCTGTCAGAAGAGTAACATGTCACTTTCTGGAAGGGGAAATCCATGTGGACATATGGTAGTCGTGAAAGGAGCTGGACTAGTAACCTTGGCAGGCGTGAGTCGAACAGAAATGTTGCTGCTTTGCCTTGATCTTTATTTACAGTAAAGGCCTGGGCTCCAGCTCGGCGTTTTATCTGGGAGCAGCCGCCGGCGCTCCTGCGACCATGTTCCGTCTCATTGGTGCACTGACATATTTACACCCGGGCCAGGGCCCGGGCAGCTGTGAATAAGGGGCCATATATCAAGAGAGGAAAAAGGGATGCAAAGATGAATTTTATGAAATATTTTCCATTTTTCTTTGACTTGGTTGTGCATTTTGCTACGGCCCATTGGGCACTCACTCAGCACTTGGACACTTTGCTCCATACAGTCTCGCCTATATTTCTAATTGTGTCTACATGCCAAGCCTAGTTGAGTACCTGAGGCAGCCCACAGGGTAATGGAGATTTAAAAAAAGGAAAAGGTGGGTGTGAGGGAAATTTCCTGCCCTTCAATGCAATCTACCACAGGGAAGAGAACGGTGTCCTGTAAGCCACCAGTCTTTTCTGATTCCTGAAGGACACAGGCTGTTGCATTTTACATTTGACTGCCAAAGTGAGGGGAATTATTTCCAGTACTTTTGAAAGAAAACAATAAAATCCCTTCTGCAACTTAAGGTGGTCATATAATCTCTGGTTTCTTCTCTGGGCAGTGGAAATTGTTAATTCCTTACAATATTGGCTTAATCCTTTCCTTTTCCCTGTGGCTGACTAATAGTTTAGATGTGTTGAGTCTGTTTAAAAAGGCAACCTTTGGATGTAATATTAATGATATTGTATGTGCAGTAACATTAAAAACAAACACAGAGGCATATGGGGAATCTGAGGGCATCTTCTGGCCCTTCTGGGATGCCAGCACAGACTGGCCCTCCAACATTGCTATGTGGAAAGTGACCCTCATGCCTTTCAAACAATGAGTCAGGACTATTGTAAAGCTGAAAACTGGTTTCATCAGAACAGGCCATTGCTCAACCAGCTGAAGAGGTGAAAAAATCAAAAAGGAACCCAGAGAAACAATCAGAAAGAAAAAATGGACATTTGAATGGAATAACTGCAGATGTCTTTCCTCTGGCATTGACATGCTAACAAAGGGTGTGAGCTTTTTCTCTTAGGTTTTTGCAAGGGGAAGATGGGAAGAGAGCACTGTTTGTTTATTCATTTGTCTTAGATCCCCACTAGCACAAAAAAGCCACTGCAAATACTTATCCAAGGCTCAGGTTCATCCCACTGGGATGCATGAACTGCATGCTCCCTTGACAGCCCATGATCCAAACCAGCATGTGGAAGTGCTTATTTCCCTCTATTGTGTGTTTAGGAAGTCTGAGGGAGAGAAGCACAATTCCAGTTATATCACCTTGGTATGCTGAAAGTCAGGTACGTTTAATAGATACTGTTTACCACAAATGTGTACAGGGTCTTGGTACAAGTCTTGTGAGGCTTTGTAGAGGTGTCCCATCCTAAATACAGGCAAAATAAGCTAGATGCCCTACTGTTGCCAAGCCATAGATTTTTTCTGGTACAGCTATACTTAAATGGAGCTGAATCAAGACCATCTTACCTTGGATAAAAGGCCAGCAGTTCCCACAAAGAAATCTTCTTCACTGAGTAAAAGACCTGCCAGCATCTTCTCAGGTGATTCTTTGGAACTCTCTTTGAAACGTTTCATCACTTGCACTGGAGCAGCTGAAGTTGCAGTGGAAAGAAGCACTGGAGATCCCCAAGCATGCCCAGAGCTCAGCAGGAGACTGGGAGGGGAAAAAAAGACAGTTGCTACTTTAGGCTAAGACATGGGGATCTTTTAAGTGACTCACCCGAAATCACACCAATGGTGCTTACACCAAGAATTAGACTCACCAAGCCATCTAGCACCTCTGGATTGTTCATTGAGGACTGCAGGGTGCTTAGGAGTCCATTTCAATAATTAAATGTAGGATTTGGAGCTATGATGGAATGGTAAATTAAATACTAAAGACTTTGTCACATCTCTGTTCAAAGCAGGCTAACATTTCATGTAAGGAATTACATGCTTCAGACAGTTGCAATCATCTTCTGCACAAATAATTTCAGCTTACTTCATCCGTTGTATTCAGATTTAAATTTCTATTGGAAATATAAATACCTCTGTCGGTCACCAAACCAAATAAAACAAACATATTGAGTAGGGTCTATTATAGACTAATATGGAAACAAATAATCTGAGAGTCTGGTTTTATTTATAAGCTTATTTGAGTTTTTACTCTAGGCTCATATTAATCGGGTTTGTGGTTTCCACATCTGTACTGCTGATGCCCAGTGCAGACAGCATGCCAAGTCGGACCTGGGCATCCTCCAAGCTCTAAATGGGAAACATATGCTTCAACTCTAGCTACCTCAAGACAAGCAGGGCAAGTAAACTACCAAGTAACCACAGTGGGTGCAGCAGGCAGAGCAAAACTCTGGGGAGCTTTGTGAGGTGCCTGCTTGGAAGCTCCTTGCTTCTGACTTGCTCCGGGGGCAGCCAGGCTGCCGCCTCTATTATATTTGTTCTCTCTGATGATCGAGAGATACCAATTCCCTTCACAGTCTCCCTTTTCCTCTACCCAGAGCTAGAAATTCCCAGACTGGACCAGTTAGTGCACAGTGTCAGCTAGTAATACATATTCTAGAAGAAGATGGAAGAACTCCTGCAGATGATGGCAATGCAGTAAGAATTCTTTCCAGAACCCTTGATTATTTTTAATATTTATAAAAAGCATTCTGAATGTTCACAAGGGCCATAAATATATATAAAAAAGTGCCCATGCCCCTTGTCAAGCCAAAATGGATCCAGCTGTTCTGTGGTGCTGATCTCTGATTGCGGAGAATCCCTGTATTAATGAAGGATATATAAAGGGAATCCCAAACTAGAAATATGATCTCTGCTAAAGGCTGTTCAAATCTACTATTAGAGAATTTCAGGGAAGTATGTGAAACAAAAACGGATTCTCTATACAGCTGAGATCCAGTCCTGAGAACACATCTCCATGAGGTCATCTGTACTGCTTGCACACACTCTTCAGACCAAAATGCTTCCAGACAAATTGTGCTGGTACACCATCTCCAGAGTTTTGTGCCAGTATAACTGCATCACTGCAAGCCCATCCCCTACAACCCAAGAGAACCTCAGCACACTACAAGTGCCAGACCTACTTCTTCCTTGAGCACAGGAGGGAGGCTGGTATGCAAGCCACACCAAAATGACAAGTATGACTAACAAGAGAAAAGGAAGCAGTATTGCTGGTGTAAACCCCAGCAGCTTGACAGTCAAATTTATTCCGTAGGTATCCTCTGATGGGGATCTGGCAGCCTCTGCCACTTGTAGCAATTATGTATTTCCTGACAATTTTGACAAAGGCGACAGACAGCAGTACCATAGAAGAGGGTTTTTTCCAATGACTGTAGCATCATCTGTGTGTGGTGTTCATGCAGCAACACCATGATTCATTTTAAGAATTCAGAGCAGGGTAATGGGGAACATAGTAGGATAAAAAATTAACACCACCTCAGTGACCCAGCCACATCGAAGGGACTCGCTCCATCATTCTCCCCCTCAGAGAACTCCTTTGCCCCACACGGCTGCTCCACTGGCTCTCAGGCAGAGGCAACTGTTATGAAACTGAGATGGCAAAAGAGTAGTGTCTGATAGCAGAGGGGCAGATCTGTCATCAGCACAGAAGGCAGTCATTCCTTGTGGCAGTGGTTAGAGAAAAAAAGATGCAATTAACAATTCGCTTTGGTAATAGAAGACAAACCCCTTAAAACACAGTTTCTACTGCAGCAAATCAAGCCACAGACTTAGGAATTAATGGTTCAAAGTCTTGGTTCTTGCCTTCCTAGATACACTGTAAGATGAAAGAGAGGGAATTTCTCCTGCCACTTCATTCTGGCTAGCTAAGAATCAGGGCTTAGCCATGGAAAAAGGCCAAACTCTCAACAGTTACAGGAAATGAGACTAGCTTTGCAGCATTTACAAGCAAATCCAGCACACCTTCAACTTTGTATTTTAGGAACAAAATTCAAGCTTCATACCCCAGAAAAGCTTTTCAGGGAGTGTTGCCCTATCTTCCCTTCCTATTGTGTCCTCCACAGCTCCCTAGTTTCTGAAGTTAGAACCAAATTCACATAGAGCTCTTGGCATGTCAAACAGGCTTTGCTTTCATAGCTTTGACCTCCGAGTTGCATCTTCCTGCTCCCAAACTTGATTAATGTTTCTGGAAAAACGTGGTCATGCCAGTTACACTGTTTATATACATTAAATGAAGGTTCATCTACATTCCTTTCTTTTAATCAGCTCTTTTAAATACTGTTGTGAATGCAGCCCTGGCAAAAAACTGACCCCAGAAGCTGTGTCCTCAGTCCCTTAGTCTAAGCTATGCTGCAGGAAAAAGCAGGATTCAGAGGACATCAGTCCTTGACCTAAGTCATACGTGTATTGTCAAGTGCTGCCTTAGAAGGATGGACTGGAACTTAGACTTTAGCTTAGAAATTCCAGTGATAATTTAGGTCTGCTGGTCTTTACTTCAAGTAGAGACTAGATCTGTGTAATTCAGATTAGTAATTCATAATATGACACCTTCCACAAGCCAGTACTTGGAAAAAGAAACAGAACTGTTCCCAGCTTTTTACTGAACAAACACTGTGTTTGTATGATTACTTTAAAAATATTTTTTATAGCTAAAAGTATATCTAACTACATTAGTGTTGCCTACTTGACAGATGCAGTTCAGGCATAGCTTGATCTCCATGAATGGCCATAGCTGCAGGTTTTCTTAGAACGCCTCTTCCAAGCCTCATGAGCATGCTTCATGGCCCTACATTTAGAGATGTGCAAGGAATACCATCAACTAACATACAGATAAAAGCACTATTTATGGTGCAAAGTCAGGTATCTTCCTCTCCCTAAGACACCTTGGGCATGGATTAATTAGGACTCTCCAGTGACTTAAAGAACTACCTTGTTCTATGATTTCACAGTTCACAGGTGCAGGAGAGCAAATCCAGTACAGCAAATCCAGTACAGCCTACAGGCCTACCTCAACAGCCTGCACAGCATTGCCAGCCATTCTCTCCTCTCTCCTTCAGGATCACTTTGTCTCTTCATGCCCTAAAATAATTTCCCCTTCTTTTCTCCAGCTTCCTTTTTTTCCTTTGTCCATAGCACAGGGAAAATTATTTATGGTTGCAATAATTAATTTCACAACTCACACCTAATTTGACCCTAATTACTTTGGCTGCAGAGTGGCAAACGGACAATTTCTTGTCGATCCAGACAACTTGCCACAAACAAAAAGGCAGAGCTGGTTATCAAAAGGGAGATGCCCATTAGTAGTTTTACAGGCAGAATGTCAGGAGGTCCCTTATCAAGTGGGGAGAGAGTTGGCATGTACTCCAAGCATGCACGGGGGAGGCAGGCTGCTTTCAGCCTGCAAGGCCACACAATATGGGAAGTGGTCGCTTGAAAGAGGAGTGGGAAGAATGACAGATGGTTTGTGCCTGCGCGTTTCTTTGGAGGACACTGGGTTCCTGCCATGGGAACAGGGTGGACAGTAAAGGCAGCGACCAGACGTGAAGAGTGACAAAGCAAGTCAGCCACGGATGGCCCGTGGGAGGCCAGAGGAAATGCACCATTAGTCAAAGTTGGAGGAAAAATAAAATGCGATGACAACTAGGCCATTCATGTGCTTCCCCTTCAAGGACTGACCAGACCCTTCACAACTCAAAAGACTCAAGTATCAGCTTCTTTTTCTCTTCAGTCAAGCTAATGTGCACCAGCACAGTCTGAGAAACTCCCTTGTCACTTATATTAATTCTTATCTTGTTGTTCTTGGCTACACTTCACTGAAGTACAGTGAGGGAGAGTGCTTCAATCAATAATGTAGATTCAAGTGAGTACCTCCCTCTGCTGTTCTTAGGCATCAACTCAATAGCTTAAAGCAAATGTTCACCCAACTTGTGAACTTGGGAAATATTAGGACTTCCAGAACTAGAGCGTAAGACAATGAGGTGGCCTCACAAGGATGTTTTAGCCCCACACATGGACAACCTCATCACTCCAGGGTAGCTTTCTGCACTTTGCTAATTTGCTACTCAGTAAAAAAAAAAAAGCAAGATCTCATTGCTCTCAGTAACCACAGTGACAGAGAAGGCGACCTTCCATTTCACAAGCAGATTTCATCAGGTGTTCTACTTTGCCACTGGCATGGAAACCCTGAGGTGCTGTTGTCACAGCTTGTGAATCTGACCCTTCAGAAGTTCCAACTGTAAACACTCACAAATGGTTGGTCTCTTATACTTCAGTGGGGACCATACCACAGCTAAGGACAGGACTTATTTAGGACCCCCTTCTCTGGATCCTGAAGCGGTCTCTTATGCATACACGGCACTCTTACCCCATCCAAAGGGAATTCACTTATTAGCATCTAAAGTGGACTAAAAATAACTAAGTAAAATAGAATGAGCATCTTACAAAAAAGCAGAACAAGAAAAAGTCAAGGAGCAAGGAATAATACATTTAAATCCCTAATGAAGGACAAGAACCAAAGTCCTGACCTGAAACTTCAAAGATATCCTGGATGTGTGTAGGATGAACAAGGCCAGAAATCAACGCAAGCAAAGTCTGAAGTGTCAAGAGAATTATCCTTATTTTTCTTGTTTGAAACATGTTTAAAAAAATAAACTCAGTGAAAATTAAAAAGGCAAAAATTAGAAGTGCTCTCATGATTTAATTAGACCCCAGTCTGGTGTAAATTAAAAGAATTAAAAAAAAAAAGTATATCCTTTGACTATCTTAGAGCCATTTCCTAAGCCTCCAAAGAAGACTATTCTTTAAATTGCTTCCTGTTATATGGTTAATAATCTCTGTTTTTTACATTATGGGAATAATTCATCTAAGGTAGCCAAACTGAACAGTGCTATCAGAGTATGAACACCCTGCTGTCCAAACTACTGTGCCTAACAACATCTTCCCGATTATTCAGGAGTCTCTTGCCAGCAGAACATCAGTTGACTCCATTTCTCTAAGGAAAATGCCTGGGTTTCCTGATGTTTTCAGCTGTGTTTGTACAACTTGCCTTCGTGTGAAGTTGAAAATTCATGCACTTCCTCTTGATCCTTTGAGAGACACACAAAAAGGCAGATTATCAAGATTAAATAAAAATTCCAAAGCCTAATCCTTTATCCCTGTTGAACAAAGGTGTTCAAATAAAGATTGCTGTGCATCACTAATTGCGGGTCATGTAGGATAGCTCAGCCTCCTGCACAAAGCTGAACGCTGCTGCTGCGTAGCGTGTTGCTGTGACACTGACTAGAATGCTGGCTGGCTGCATTACAGTTCACTCACACATTGCTAAGAGAGAAAAATAAAACAAACTTGCAATTCTGTTTTAAGTACACAATGGAATAATGTATTTGGGTCTTGTCTCACAATGAGCCTACAAAGAATGGAACATTTATTTTCTTGATTTTTGTTTAAAGCTTAAAAGTTGTCTTTTTTCACTGTTTTCTTTTCCTCTGGTATTTTGTTTCACTGGGGCTATATAGTACTCCAATAGACAAAGACTGAACAGGTACCTATAAGTCCTTTTGGTTTAGATTTTTACTACTGAGCTAATTCTAACTCCTCACACAGCCTTAGGCAAAAAGAAGTCTCCTTGTGAAAGATTTAAGAAGAGGGATCTTGCTGTTCGATTTTATGTCAAAACAAGGAAGCACAAGGGTGATTCCCATCTTGCTTTAAGGTAAAGGGAGGAAGGATGGAAAAAAACCAACAGTCTTTCTGGTCTTCATATGATCTGAAGGAAAACAGGGGAGGAGGCACAGAAAAGCAAGTATCCTTACAGTTCTCACAAAGTATACTAATACAAGAAGTCAAGGAAACCCTTTATATTGGACATACTCTACCACAAAATGATGAGACTTTTACCTGGAAAAAATTCCCCCCACCCCCTCCTTGGAGATACTGGTTCTGACAGGCTGCAACTCCCAATACCTCTACCTAGCTAACAATGCAAAGCACCTTGTTCAAACAAGACTGGTCTCCATTTCACTCTACCCCCCTAGGGAATATCCACTTTTCTCTTCATACTATATCTTTCTGACTGATGCAATCAGATTCTGGAAACCTGCCTTATTAGTTTATATTCCAGCTTCTTAGGGATGATGTTAGTTTTCCATTGTAGGACCAGAAGATTTTAGATGTGCTAGATCTTGTCTATAAGAAACAGCAAAAAAAAAAATAGGCACACACAGTCCTGTGCTTAGGTACTGACTTCAGTGAAGAGCACTTCTTGCAAAGAAAGGCTAGGGGTTACAAAGAAAGACACTTTTCTAACTCCAACAATGCCTGAAATGAGGTAATTTACAATTATACAATGAATAAATAAATAAATGTGCATTTTCTTGCTTAGTCACTTGAGAGATTCTGCTTAATTTCTGCACCACTTCACCGTCCTAATAGTTTTCTTCCTAGATCAGTAGCTTAGCACTAAGCCTTTATACTGCAATGGCCAAAGAGCTCCATTATATCCATTAAAGATTAGATAATTTTCTTTTGTTCCCCACAGCAAATAGGATCCCATTCATGTCCAAAACAGAACGTCAGCTGTTGGAATGGTGTTTTCTTAAGGTGCATATAAGATTAAAGACTGAAATCAGATGCAGTGTTGCCAAAGCCTTTGTAATACGCATGTTTTTCATGGCAAGATGATTGACAAGAATTGCAGTAAGGTGCTGAAGGGGATATTTCACCTGGCCCATCAAAACTCAATGTAGAGGATTAGAGCTAAGAAGAGCTGACAATATTGACTTTGAGTGCCACAACAGAAACATAATTAGCTCTTTGACATCTAGTGGACAGAAATACTCCATTTTTAAAAAATCAGTTAGAGTAATTACACCGTATCTGTTCCATGGTTCCCTAGGAAAAAAAAAGCCTGCTCTGCTTTTTCCTCATTTCCCAGTAAAATTCAAGTTTGGCACTAGAATATATGTATGCAAACCCAGCCTTCTGCTGGAAGAACATCAGGAAAACTGTGCATAAAACTAAAAAGCTCTCTTAAAAGTGAGCACACAGACCTTAAAGAATGAAAGAGTCAATGAATTTTATACAAGTTTACTTATTGCAAAACAAACTGTCTGCACTATGCTTATTAAAGGCATATTTCATTGCCTAATCATAGATGCCTATTGTACCTTTTATGTTTTGAATCATAATTGCAGTCTGTTCCCCAACTGTAATAATGAAAGACATTTTGGCATATGCTTATATCGATTCCCCTTTAACAAAGCACTTAAGACACATACTTGCATCCCACTGAAATTAATGGCCAACATTAACTTTGAGTACATTGATTTCACCAAGATTTAGACAAATGGCAATTTATATGGGCACAAAATTGCCTACTTTGTCAGATAGACATGAGCCTCTGTAGAGAAGCCTTCAAACACAGAAGTCTTGTACAACACGCAGCTGTTTCAGTTCGAAATGCATTGCACTATGGCAGCTATGCATTTATCAGAACAAAGGTATATCTGCTGTACTGAAATAGCTTTTCCAGCTCTTGGTCTGGAATAATCTAAACTGTAGGAATATTTTCCAGTAGGTATAATCACATGCAGTGCATACATAAACAAGGAAAGGGAAAACGTAATTGTACACAATACCTTAGCATTGACAACAAGCTATCATTAGGTATAATAGAAATAATGTAGTGTATTCAATTCCTAGTTTATAAAATTATTATCTATATGACTGTCTGTTATTCTTGTTTGCTTCAGGATTAAGTGGTATATAAAAATAAGGAGAAAAAAAACTATCAAGAATTATACTCACCTTACTCCCTTTTCTAACCGCTGTTCCTAGCTATCCTAATTAGTTACAACCTGCAATGAATTCCAGGAAAGGGAGTAAGAGTAAAAATACAGAAGCAAAGATGCCTTTACATACAACAAAATCAATAGTCCTTCTCAGTATGAAATCCAGGGCTTATACTAAGGTAATATTAAACCAGTCTGTTTCAGAAGCTCAGCATCACCTGACTTAATAGGAGCTTCTCATCAAAATAAGTGGCTTCCAAAAAAATAACAGAAAATTGAGATAAATTCCAACAATGTAGTCCCTTTCTTTTCTGACAGAGAAGTTTCTCATAGTTTTAAAATATTTTTTGCTATCCATTTCCTAATTCATTTCCCAACATTTTTACCTGGCAGTACCCATAGCTACTAATTGGCTCTCCTGCAATGCATTTTTCCCCCTACATATTCTAGTTTAAAACCCAAAGGGAAGAGCTAATGTAGAATGGCTTAGCCCTGTATAGTTCTCTGAGTGCACTGTATTTCAAAGGAGTTTCCTCTCAGTGAGCGTTCAGGAAGCATGTCAACACACACGGTCTGTGAGAATACCTGTTAGACCTCATTAGCTGGAATAAATGAGAGAGTATTTGAAACC